>JAHHZJ010002512.1:0-32951 GCA_021437245.1 Aegilops speltoides
AACACCAGTCGGTGGCTTCCATGCAAAAATGTCGTTCTCCGGAGGCGGATGGCCTTCTTCCTATTTGGTCAGTGTCGTGGAGATGTGGGTCGGGGCTGCATTGGGGTCGTCGGGTGAATGTGACAGGCTTTCTCACGGGCGGGAAATCGGTCTTGCGGGTTTCTTGGATCCAACAAATCCTTTCGGATCTGCGTTTTTGTACTCTTCAAACTCGACCCGGCTGTCACAAGGTCGGCAATCTTTGAGCCCAAAGCACTCTTTTTCGATCCGTCCGTGATCAATCCTTTGGGACTGGCATTTCAGTTTGAGGTACCGTAACATGGTGAGCCATGGCGTGCAAGCGGGCCTCCCAAAATGGCATGAAACCACTCGAAAATCCACAACCTCAAGGTCAACTTTCCTTGGAAAATGCTTTGAATCAAAAAACCACGTCGAGCTATTTGGCGGTGACCCTTCTTCCTGGTATGACTCTGGAAACTCATGTTCTTTGGTGCTCGGTCGGGACAGGGATGCCCATTCCTTTGGTGTGTCCAATACAACAAGTTCAGCCCAACCCCGTCCATCGGCACTTTTCGTCAGTGCCCGACAATGGATCGACCACCAAAGCTTGCCTTCCAAGGGTGGCAATGGTCGGGTGATCAGTTGGTGAATGTGATGGGTGTTTGGGACCATCTCACATAAATTGGTTTCTTTGAGGCCACCATTTCACCTCACGGTTAATGACTTTGATCGACTCTTGCTTTCCACATCTGCAAGATTCAGTGGAGTTGACATGCGGATATTCTTCCTCCTTGTCCTCTTTGTTTCGGTTGTCGGCTCCTTCTCCTTGTCCTTGGTGTTTTCCTGGCTTCTGGATCGAGTCGACCTTTAGTGGTGTGCTTTGGGTAAATGATTTGCCCTCTTCATCTTTCTTCGTGTGGATGTGACAATATCCATCCCGTCGTTTCCCTTTATCTTTCACTTTCTTGGGATTCTAGGATCCTTTGGCCCCTTGAAATTTTCACGAGTTATGGCGGGGCCTCTCCGAAATTTCTTCTCGACTTTCCCTTTCTTTTTGAATTTCCCTTCTCCGGGACTTGGCTTGTACTTGCCCGGTCGGTCCTCTTCCTCGCCGTTAGGCGTCTTGTAAAATCTCCATCATTGACTCGGGGTCATGTCGGTTACCAAACAGCCAATTCCCTTCTTGGCGCCATCTTTGAAAGCCAAAAGCGGATGATGGACACATTTTCCCCGGTATTGGGATGTGATCCACCTCTGAATGTACTCAAGTCTCATTGGTCCCACCTTTGGCTCTGTCAAACCACGTTAAACACAAGTTCCTTCAAAAGTTGGGAACACTGGGACAAATCTTCCCAAGTGTATATCTTGCTAGGAATGGATTCAACCCTCTGGAGAACCTTCCAACATGAGGGGCAAATGCTTCATGGCCACCTCGTCATTCCACCACCAATCTGGACAGCCACTCGGTAATCTTCAAGGCAAGTTTGAGGCTTGGACTCCCGATGTTGTGACTCTGTTGCCAACTTGAAATTGGGGAATCACTGTGGCTTTGATAGCCTGCTAAAACACTCTGGACGAAACATGCACTCGACTGCTCGTGGGTGCATCATCTCTCGGGTCCACCTTGATGGGCTCTGTTCGGTCGACCAAGCCTTGCGCGATAATGGATCGTAGCGTCAAAGCTTGGTTCCACAGGGTCATGGAACTCGCCCTTAGCGAGGCGGCCTTTGTCATCCTGTCGCGAGGCGTAAGACCCTTCCCTCGGAGAAAGCGGGCACTCGGCGCCTATCATCTCGGTCGATGTCGGTCTCCATACTGATCTCGCCGGTTGTCGCGTCCTTCCGCTTGCGGGCGATCTAGGGCGTGAGCGGCCGAAGCTGTATGGCGGCGGCGGATCGATTGTAGATTACATTGCGGCTATGACAGCTAAGTTCGTCAGTCTCTGCTACTCGCGGAGTAAATCTCGTCTGCATCAAGCCTCTCGGCTTCGGCTGTGAAGGCTGGATGGACTACTGCTCTGGAGGTTGCTTTTGCTAAATTCTGAATTAGCGTCGGTATACGAGTCGTGGAGTCGTGGCCGGAACTTCGTTGCGCGCTCGTCAGTGCTGGCGAAGATTCTCGGTAGCGCGTTCAGCCCACATGTGGCGTGCCTCCTCCAAGGCGCGAGCCTCGGGGTTTCTCCGCGAATGGGAGTATCAGAGGCATCCATGTTCTGCGGCAAGCTCTTCTCTCTGCAGAGAGTCGAGTGTCTCGGGCTGGTACTCGCCGTGGTCTTGTCTTGGGGTCGCCTCCGCCCTCCGCCCCATGGTGAAACAGGGAAGGACTGAGGCCGTCGACCGCAAATTTCTGTTGGATCGCCCCACTCTGCATTTGGATGATCTCTATGGAAACCCGTCGGACAGATCGAGCAGTAGTAGAGATTCGTCGGGCTCAATTGCAGCGACAGGCGGTGGTGTCTGTGGCCATCGCGTGCTTCACCCACCCGTGAGTCTCGACCGACGAGGCGCTTGCGTGGGAGACGGGCAGTGGCCGATAAAGTCGACCGTCTGGTCGGCGGTTGCATAATGAAACGCCCGCGGACACATCTTGTAATCATCGCCACATGACGGAGGCCTTGCATCGGCGTTAGCGGACCTCCACGGAGCCCGCAGCGGTGCGTCGGCGACAAAAGTGAAAACAGCGAGGCGGATCTCGTGCCCCTCGACCAAAACTCCAGCGGTCATCATGATGAAAGTACCGGAAATCTGCAACTTCTCCACAAAATCGCTAAAACACACGCTTACGGTGGCGCCAAGCTGTCGTGGTTCTAAGTGCGTGATGAAGTGGGGGGTAGGTATGGAGAGGCAAGGTCCTAGCTATGCGAGGTTGTAAACACAAGCGATGTCACGAGTTGAGCCCTTCTCAGGATAAAGCCCTACGTCTCGGTGCCTTGAGGCGGAGTGGATTATGTGTATAGGTGTTACAAGAGTGAACCTCTCTGCTGTGGAGGGTGTATATAAGTCTTGAGGGACTGCCCGTACGTAATGGAGGGTTTAAAGTACATTAAGTGCAGGCGTTCTTGTGTATACCTCAAAATCTTTAACTATCATTAAGTCTATTCAATTCTGAGGGCGTTGTAGTGCGAGTGCCTTGACCTTCGGTGGTGAGTGTATCTTCATGGTGAGTGAGTCTCCATGGTGGAGTCCTTCTAGCGGTCAGTGGGTTCCTCGTTGGTCATTGGGAAGGTAATCTCTTCTAAGGTGCCCTTGGGTAGGACATTTAGGTCGGGCCTATGACCCTACCCTAGGTACATGAATCCATCGGTGGTGGCTGCGGTGGTGGGGTGGTGAGGCGGTGGCTATTTAAGGGGCGGGTGGCGGTTTGAGGGGAGGGGCCAGCCGAGGCGGAGTTCGGCTCGGACTCCTCCTCGGCATCCGTGCAGGCTGCCCAGTGTGAGGAGGAAGATGGGCGTGGGAGACGCCCATGACACTGCTGGTGAGCCTTTAGATCCCGAGGCGGGAAGTTTTTTAAAACATGAAGAAAAATCCTAATAAATTATAAAAAAAAAAAATGCTAAAAATGCCATTCATCGTCTAAATAAAAATTTGGAACAAAGTGAACATTTTCTGCCTAAAATGCAGTTTTCAAAAATGCATATTTTTCTACTTCAAATAAAATAGCAAATAAAATACCAATAAAATCATAATTTGATTTTAAAAATCTTTCTCCAATATTTCTCTTAATTTTAAGATGTCATATTATCTTCCTAATTTATTTTTAATATTGGAAATAATTGGAGAAAATAAATAAAATCAAATTGATCCTTTCTTCCAATTTGAAATAAATTCAAATAGGAAATTTAAAACCTCCAACTCTCCTTGGGTCCTTAAGTTGCTTAAGATTTCTAGGATCTCAACAAAAATGCAAGAATAAAATATGATATGCACATGATGATCTATATATAACATCAAATTGAAATTGGGATGTTACACATATCCTTCCTCGGAACACAGTGTACCAGTAGCGTCCTTTGAGAAATCTGAGTTTGGCCTTGGAGATATCCTTCCGCAGCGTTTGTTAAATCGAGTTTGTGCCGTCTTGAATCACCTCTTCTAGAGTAGGAGTTACTTCCAGAATATTGGCAAGGTTGGCATTTACCATTACCAAGTTTAGCTGAGCGATCTCTTGTCGAAGTTCTGGAGGCAAAGACTCTGCATGGCGTTTAAATTAGCGGGTTTACGTGAGGGCATCGGCTACCGTTAGCCTTCCTGGATGATAATTTATTCCTATATCATAGTCCTTGACCAGCTCGAGCCATCTTTGCGTCGAAGGTTTAAGTCGTGAGTAAAGATATATTTGAGACTCTTGTGGTCGGTAAATATTTGACATCTCTTCCCAATGAGATAATGTCTCCAAATCTTTAGAGAGTGCACAACGCGACCGTTCAAATCATGCGTGGGATAATTTCTGTCATGAGGTGCGTTCAGCTAGATCGTAAGCTACCACCTGCCGTCTTGCATAAAATGCGCACCTAATGCCTTTTCTAGATCGTCACAATACACATCAACTGCGGTAAATATCTAGGAGAGTCGGGACTGCTGATGTCGATCGGTCTTTTAGCTCATTAAAGCTCCTGCAAATCTTCATTCCATTCAAACTTCTTGTCTTTCTTGAGAGTTACGTCATTGGCTTGGCAATTTTGGAGAATCATTCGATGAACGGCCGGCATATCCGGCTAACCCAAGAAGAAGTCGACTTGGATCTTGTCGTGAGTGCTGCCCAATCAAGCACATGTCTTACTTTGATGGGATTTACTGCAATACCTTCTGAAAAGGACATGCCCCGAAATCGACTTGTTTGAGCCAAAACTCACACTTGCTGAATTTGCATATAGCTGATGGTCCAGAAGTCTCGTAAAAACTACTCGAATTGGTCCTTATGTTCCTCGTCACTTTTAGAGTATATGAGAATATAGTCGATGAAGACCACCACAAACTTATCCAAGAATTCAATGAACACCTTGTTCATCATATGCATGAATAGGGCGGGCATTTGTGAGGCCGAAGGACATTACCATATATTCATAAAAGTATAATGAGTAGTGAGCGTGGTCCTAGGATATCTTCCTTCTTGATCTTGAGTTGATGATATCCGGTCCTTAAATCAATCTTCAAAAATACTTTGGCACCATTGATCGAATAAATCATCAATCCTTGGTAGTGGGTATTTGTTATTGATGGTGACATCGTTCAATGCGCCTGAGTCCACACATTCGACACCACCATCTTTCTTGTCCACAAATATGCGGTGATCCCATGGTGAAGGCGGATATATCCTTTTTGCAACATGTCATCCAAGCTTTCTTTAATTCCACGGAGGAAGGCATTGGTAATACTTTTGTACAATGGTGCATCCGGTACAAGATAAATTGCAAACTCAAGCTCTCGGTAGTGGCATTCGAGGCAATTCTTTGGGGAATACATCAGAAATTCGCAGCCATAGGAACCAGATCAATTCTTGACTCTGCAGGTGAAGACCATCTCCCTTTTGGGTATGCCTTTGCGGGCATAAAACTTTATGGTTTTGCCTTCCTGATTTGTCAAGGTGACTTCTCGAGTTGCACAATCTATGCATACTTGATGCTTTGAGTCAACCAGTTCATTCCCAAAATAACATCAACTTGTCGGACTTCGATGACTATCAGTGGTTGGAAGGATTCGGATATCAATTTCCAAATTTTGCAGAGACCAGCTTACTTTTTTATCATGGAGCCGGGATTGAACCAGCATACTTTTCCCCAAAAGCGAGCAATTTGTTTTGGCAACAAAACTCGAAATAAAGAGTAGGAAGCCCAGTCAAATAAAATTATTGAGGTATGTTTTTCTGAGAAACATACCAATGCGACTTTCGGGGTTTCAGGCTTCTTCTCGGAGATATTATTAACTTGACCTTGGATGAGCCCCATGTGATTGACTTGCGGCGAAATGGGCGTTTGACTAGAAACTATCGAGCATAATGTCGGTTAAGCCTGGCCGAAGCAAGCGTTGTTGGCGTTGAAGCTCTTCATGCCTTGGATGGTCACCACATTCTTGACTTGAGTAGTGGCCTTGTTCACATTCTTGCCAATTTGGTTTATATTCCACTTGCGTGTGTTGCTAGGTTGGACCTTCTAAATAGGCTTCTCGTCTTGCTTTGGCTCAAATTTGCGGTTGTGGTCGTTATTTGCGGGGCGTGGTTTTGCAAACGTACTCTCTTTTTCAATGAGAGCCTTGTTCACAAGAGGCGAAAATCTGGAAAGTCGAGCATGCAGAGAGCACTCTGAACTGGTATAGCCCTCAAAGGAATCTATCTATCTTTCTTCATACGTGGCCACATCATAAATGGAATAACATGCCGGATGGTTGAACTTGTGCAAATATTCATTTCTTGATAGACTTCCTTGAGTGAGACCAAGAAATTAGCGTTGCTTAACCTTCATGATACGGCGGGAATGTAATACTTGAAAATTGGTCCTTGAAATTATTCCACGTAATTTCTTCACCCATAAACCATAGTGCTTTAGCATTATCCCACCATAAAGCAACGTCTCCTTCAAGATAGTGGGTAGCGAGCGGAACCTTGTCAACTTCATCGGTCTTGAGCAAAATCTCAATTTTCTTCTCAATGGTTCGCAACCAATCATCTCCTTCCAAGGGTCAATCACTGGTAAACTGGGGGCTTAATTCTTTGAAAATCGTGACTTAGAGTGATGTCCATATGGTTCCATTCATCCAACATAGATTGCACACTTTTAACAATCCAATCAGGTCATTATTCCTTCTTTCCTCAAACATGCATAATTTATTCGATTGGAGGGTGGATTTGGCGGTGGAGGCGTTGGTTGCGGATCTGGCTCGGCGGAATGTCCTGCCTGTCTTGCGAAGATGGATAGGGGCGTCCTCACAAGCTGCTTGAGCTGCTGCCTCCCGTGTCATACTCGCATTTATTTTTCCAAATAGAGACAACGAGATGGGAAACATCCAATCATGGAAAAAGCCACCGACAAAACTTCGAAAAATGAATGAACCACAAACATGGTGATCAAGTAAAAAGTTCCAACATAATTATACATAGACTATACATGAAAAGGTAACTATCATGTGGGTGAGACTACTCGCATACATGCATCATAGCTCATACAACTACATCATACAACACATGACCCGCTAGCGATATTGAGATGCCCTAACTCTTCTTGGTGCTTCCGGATCCTCTCTGAGTCAGACCCGGATCTGAGGAGACTCCAACGAAACCTCGGGTTAAAGGTAACACGAGCGGCGCTTCCTCGAGTATCTCCCTCAAGGGTAGGTCGGCGAGAAGGATCATCAGACTGCGAGAATAAGAGAATGCCCACTCAGCGAGATCACTGTGTGGGTTCACCGATGAGGTGCCCGAGCTAATCGTTAGGTAAGCAGAACTTGAGCTAGAATTGGGCACAATATAAGGAGTAAACCCCATAGAAGGTGGAGTAGGGTAGGATCTAGTGGTGGCTAAAAGCGAGCGAGCACGATTCAGCTCGAGCCAACTCGTGAATCGGGAAGATAGCTAGCGTGATATCGAGAAAGATGGCCGGTGTCACTATCGGACCGCGGATCGTGAGAATAAAGCAAACCGACCATCATCATGCAGGGATGGGTAGAGCGAAAACAGGGTGGGTCTCCATCAGAGCCTCACATAAGCGTAACTCAACAAGAACCTCGAATGCAGACTATCTTTGGATGGCACGAGCAGCGGTGGATGCATAAGCGCTCCGAGAGTGCGAGTGTAGAACCGGCGAATTGGTCGCAGAAGTAGCCGACATGATACTCATACCGCGAATTGACTAGATGCTCTGGTACAGCGGCTGGTCGTCACCGTAAGTCACAGTCGACACCTACGCTATGGAGGATCTGCGAGAAGTGTAGGGCATCAGCGCAAGCCAGCGGAGATACAACACCGGAGCCATCTACACTCACAACCATTAACAGGTTAGAAATAACAATAAGCCAAATGCATGCAATGCAGTGTAGCATCCAGATGCAAATTATAATGGTACGCAATTAGCAACTGGCTAACGCACTCTTCGCGTGTCGGGGTCTAGCGTGTCCTATAGTCAGTGCGGCTCTGATACCAAGCGTTGTGGCACCCTGGCTCAGAGTGACCGGTTTACCTTGTATTGCCAACCCAGAGATCATGTCTTCTGGCAACACACAACATCTTGGTATAGAAATCACCACTTTATTGAAACTAGCGGAAGCATAGATGGTACATTACATCAAGTAGCGAGGACAAGTGGCACACTCAGTGCAGCTGAATAATATGTACATTATTTAGTGAACATAAAGGGGCCTCGAGCATGATGTCTACGGCAATGAAACAACAATGTTGCAGGACTCCATAACACAGGGGCACCGTGTGGACCACGGTCTGAACAGTAGCACTCCAATCCAGTTAGACTTTCACGAAAGGCGGCATAACTGCGCGGTCGTTACATTGAATGTACTTGCAAGCTCGCAACAAGCAAAACCATAATGGCAAACAACATCATGATGATTAAACAGGTTCAATGCAAATATCAACATGCTACTCATGTAGTGACCAAACTTGTGCCTCGAGTCACTCGGACTCTCTTACCAACAGGTTGCCTCACAATAGAATAGTGATCACGACGGACCACTAACAAACCACTCTTGGTTCCATAGGTTACCTCATAACACAAAACAGTGATCACTTCAGGATCACGAATAGTACCACCATCGTCGGTCTCATGACATCATCACTTTTAATAATGCGAGGTAAATACTTAGTGTGCAATATAATTTATGAAAGTTGATCCATGGTGTGACTTACTTGAACTGGGCCCTTCTCCACGAGGCGGCTATCGATAGATTAATACACTCTCTGAGGTAGCGCACTTTACCCACACTCACGGAACCCATGGCCTCACTCCCATTCGGGTGGACCAGCGACATTCAGCGAACCCTCCCATTGCCATAACACTCTTACGCCCTCCGACCAACTCCCTCGGGACTAGTCTGGGTGACCCCACCTCCCGAGGCAACTACCATCATCATGGCAAAACAAGCAGTCCCAAACAGGACCCGACACCCTAAAACAACAGGTCCACAAGGTTATATGCACATTTACTGGGGCCAGGGTACGTCGCCCATAACCTTCCCTCGTTGGAAATGCAGACAAGAGGTATGACAATGAAGCGACTCTGGCCTCCCCACTAAGGCAAATGTGGTTGCACTTGGCATCCCGTCGATGGCACCATGGTGACCTACTTTTAAGTTTAAGTTCAATTATCATCGGGTTTAACTTGAGAATAAAAATTCTCGAGTCACAATATGCCATTCTCATGCAACCATGTACCATGTATCATATATCATCTTAACAATACCGGATCAACCATATTCAAAGTAATAATTACACAAACTCAACTTGCACATTTACGATCCTTTCTTCTTTGGGTATTTCTACTCATTACTTTAGTGTGTTTTATCAAATAAAACTCATTTTCATATAGCAAAACAAATACTCATGCCCATAATACCATGACAAATTTTACTTAGATCAACTATTGAAGCTATAATCACTAGTTCAAGCCTTTCTTTTACATTAGTAAGCAATTTGATCATAACAAACTACATAGCTCAAGCATCATTTATTTTTAATACTATATGCAATGAATATCATATAAATTTAAGTAGAAAATCATGGATATTGCAAAGACACCACGATCATGTTATTGTGGCTTGCCTTAGTGCAGATGAGCTTCACACTCCTCCTGGATGCCTTCAAGACAAGTTTCACCTTCTAAAAATAATTCAAATGACAAAAAGAAAATATCAAGAACATTTCTGAAATTACCAGAAATTCTAGGCAGCAAAGAAAAATCCCATCTTATGTGTGCTGCTAGGATTTTCCAGTAAGAACAGAATGCAAAAAGAATCAACTCATTTGGACTTGTAGAATAAAATTTATAGCTAGTCAAAGTTGTGGTGAAATTTGAACTATATTTGAATTAAAGAACCCCCCTCGGAAGTAACGCCGAGGCGCCACCACTCATACCGCTTGAGGAGAGAAAGCGAGGCAGGCAGCGCGGCTCTTTCTCCCGGGAGGAGTGCCGCGACAAGATCTGGAGGATAGGATTGAAGAGGAGATGGAGACACACCTGCCCGTGCAGTAAGCGTGGCTAGGGGTGGCGGAGGGTGAGCAGGAGCTCTCGGTGGGCATGACGGTAGGAGCTCATCGGTGATGGTTCGGCGACAGAGCCGGTCAGAGCTCAACAGCACCGGCCGCGCGCGTGGATCACCACGAACCGCCGGAGGTCGGCTGAGCTCGGCGGCTCTGGAGCGGGTGGAGGCAGAGGAGGATGGCGAGCTCGGGGTGGAATAGCGGCGAGCCCTGCCCAGCCGGGCTGCAGCACTCTACGGGTGTGTGGAGGTGTGATGAGTGTGTGTGGGGAAATGAGGCTCGGGAAGCTCTATTTATAGCCTACATCGAGGCAGGGATCGAGAGCTCACCGGAGTTCTCTGGAGCCTCGCCCGTGATGGTGTGTCGATGTGAGAGAGGGGAAGCGCGGAGGTCATGCGGAGATGTAGGCGGCTGCGGCGAAACAGTCTGATGCTGCTTGATGAGCGAGGGGCATGGAACCTTTATTGCATTGGCGCGCCGTTCCGTGCTCGTAGGGAGCTTGACGTTGGCGAGTGCGAGGGGTGCGATTAAGGGGATCAAAGCGAAGATGGTGGCGCGGTTTGTACGGTTTTTCAGCGAGGCAGCGAGCACCGTGAAATAAGTGTTGGCGCAACCGAGCAGCGTCGGATGCATGCCAGCCACCTTGGATGAACGTGGTCGCGCGTGAACTATGGCATCGAGCTAAGCTAAGCTCAAACAACATGTCTGGCAGCTAGTCCTTAGTAGTTTTAGTTGTTTTGCACGTTTGGATGAGTCACCGATGCCTTGTGGGAGTTGTTGTCTTCTGGCAAGTTTAGCGGATAGAAACTTGTGAGCTAAACTAAGAAAAATCTAGTGAGAGTTAAGGACTGTGCTTTGGGGTTTAGTGATCTCTTAGGAAGGTAATCAAGCTCAAAAAGATCAACCCTAAAGGTCAAGCAAAAATATATTTGCTATACAAAGTGATCATTCATCTAGAACGAAATGATTTTACATAACAAAAATATTACAAAAAGTTATGCAATATTTTGGCTCGAGGAAGGTGCCTAGGGTTCAAAGAATATTTATGAATTTATGAAGGATTTTTGGAGCAAGAAATCTAGGGATTGCTTTGGAGCTTTCTTCTCTGAAGTGATTTTCATGGAAAAATGAATATTTTCTTTGATGAAAAATATCCATTGGGCTTTTGGTGGGGTTTTAGAGAAAAGAATGTGAATTATAGGTGGATGGGTCACTTGGGTGAAAATCAAGGGTATGCCCAAGTGTTCAAGTCCATTTGAATTAATCCAAAACACCAAATCAAAGCAAAAGCAACGAAAAGTTCGGAGGAAAGAAGAAAAAACCAGGCTGTCGGAAAAGTCGTGTTACCATTATGTCTCCAAGACAAGTGATTGCCAACAAGCCACCACCCATCATGGAAGAATAGTGAGAGGGTGAACCACCATAAAGAGAATGGCACAAGCCAAAACCGAGTGCCTCCACGATGAGTGACAAGAAAAATCTAGTCCTTTTGCCACCAAAAGTGAGATGAGAGAAGTGTGTGAGAACCCATCAAGTGTTATGCACTATGTCCTTTTGTGCAAGGATGAGGCACCTAAAACTAACAGCTCACACAATCTACCTTCTTGTTGTCTTCTCTTTTCTGGAATTCCAAGACGTTTTTCCGATGAGCTACATTGGACTACCACCTCTATGAGGCATCGAGAACACATCGACCTCATACCGGGCGCCTTCTAACAAGGCACCCTACGCATCAGCCCGAGAAACCAAGGAGATCAATGGCAAGTACAACAACTCATCGATAACAGCCATGTCACGAGAGGCTTGAGCCCTTGTCTTTATGCCGATAATCCTTATTCCTAAGAAAGATGGCACCTATCGCATGTGTTCGATTGTCATCCCATTAGTGCTATCACCATTGAATCTTTGTTACCCATTCCGCTTAGATGATATGCTAGATGAGCTTAAGCGAACATAATTTTCTCTAAGATTGATCTTAAAGTGGCCACTACCAAATCCGCACTAAGAAGGCCATGAATGGAAAACCGCATTTAAGACCAAATTTGGCTTATATGAATGGCTTGTTATGCCAATGGGTTTATCGAAGCACCGGTATGTTCATGCGAGTGCATTTTGTTCTTAGGCCATACGTTGGTGTATTTGTTGTGGTCTATTTGATGATATTCTTGTCTTTAGCAAATCCCTCAAAGATCATGTCACCCATCTTAGAACATTTTACAAACCCTTAGGAAAGAGTGCCTTTATGCTAATATGGATGAATGCCTTTTGGTGTTGATAATCTTGTTCTCTCGGGTTTTGTAGTATCTTCTAATCGTGTGCATGTAGATGAATCTAAGATCAATGCTATTAAAATGTGGCCCCAACCAACTAATTTGCAACAAGTGCGCAATTTTCTTGGTTTAGCTGGTTTCTAGCGTAGATTCGTTAAAGACTTTAGCATCATTGCTTTACCTTTACATGCTTTGAATAAGAAGAATGCACCCTTTGTTTGGGGACCATCTCAACATACCGCATTCAATGAGCTTAAAAATTTGCTTGCACATGCTCCTTTAGCATTACCCAACTTTGATAAACCATTTGAAATACATTGTGATGCTAGTGGTTATGGTATAGGAGGTGTGTTACTGCAAGAGAAGCGCCACATGGCTTACTTTAGTGAAAAACTCTTCGGAGCGCAACTCAATACCCTATATATGACAAAGAGCTATATGCTTTAGTTCGAGTATTGCATGTTTGGGAGCATTATCTCCGTCCTCATGAGTTCATTCTCCACATCGATCATGAAACACTTAAGTATCTTAAGGGTCAAACTAAATTAAATAAGCATCATGCTAAGTGGAGTGAATTCATCTAGTCATTTCCTCATGTTATCAAGTATATAAAAGGTAAGGAAAATGTTGTGGCCGATGCGCTTTCCCGTAGATGCATGTTTGTTACACAACTTGAATTGAATGTCATTGGTTTTGAGCACATAAAAGACTTGTATGCATGATCCTTCTTTTGATATTCCTTATGCCAAGTGTTTTTGCACATACATCTTGGGAACACTATTACATCAAAGATGATTATATTATGAGAGATAACAAACTTTGCATTCGAGTCTTCTCTTGTTTTCTCCTTTTGCAAGAGGCTCATGGAGGTGGACTAATGGGCACTTTGGGCGACAAGACATTCGCCATGCTCTCCAAGAACTACTTTTGGCCCAAGATGTTACTGCGACGTCTCACGCTTCACCAGATGCTCTCGTGTGCATAAAGCTAAGTCAAAAGATCAATCCCATGGTCTTTACATGCCTCTTCCAATTCCATATTACCCATGGGAAGATATTAGCATGGATTTTGTGTTAGGTTTGCCTAGAACTAGAAATTGCAAATATTATGTGTTTGTTGTTGTGGACCAATTCTCTAAGATGGATCATTTTATCCCATGCAACAAGATAGATGATGCTTCACATGTTGCAAATCTTTTTTGTAGGGAAGTCTTGCGCCTCCATGAAGTGCCAAAGACGATTGTCTCAGACCGCGACGTCAAGTTCTTGAGTTACTTTTGGAAGACTCTATGCGCCAAGCTCGGAATCAAGCTCTTGTTCTCCTCGGCATACGAGCCACAAACCGATGGTCAAATGGAGGTGATGAACTGAACGCTCTCCACTCTACTTCGCATGTTGATCAAGAAGAACATCAAGGAGTGGGAGGAGTGCCTACCTATCACTGAGTATGCCTACAACCATGCAAGACATTTGACTACCGGAAGTCCCGTTCGAGATCATCTGCGGCTTCAACCCATTGTCCCCATTGGACATTCTCCTCTACTACCACAAAGAGGCGCATCAACATGAGAGTGCAGGTGAGCTACCTCAAGAAGATGAAGATACACGGCACACCATCAAGAGCCAAGTACAACGACTCGCGACCAAACTCATCATCAACAAGCAACCCATGATATTCGATGTTGGAGATCTCGTGTGGCTACACCTTAACAAGGAGCGCTTCCCCAACAAACGCAATTCCAAGCTTCTACCTCGAGCCGCGGACCCTTCAGGTGCTAGCGTTACAACAACAATGCATACAAGATCGATCTCCCACGCAACAAGTTCAGCGTGCGTCTTCGACATCAAGGATCTCTCTCCTACCATGGTGATGAGGCTTTCGATCCGAGGTCGGATCTTTCCCAAGGGGAGATGATGTGGAGCATCCAGTCATCCCCATGGACACTACTTTGACTACCCAAGCTCCAAGTGGACCCATGACAAGAGCTCGTCGTGATATTCAATCAAGGTGACATCTCTCCTAGTTGAACTTCCCTCACATTCGAGTGAGGCGTGGCTGCTACCTAAGTCGGAGACAACTGTGTGTGATCGGTACAACACACAAGCCACGAACCGAAGAGCTAAAGAAGAAGGAACTAGCATCAACTCTCATCCCGGGAACCTCCGGCCCCCGCAACCTCCGGCCACCCCAGAACTTCCGGCCTCCATCGACCCAAACAAGCCTGGGCGCGACAACTCTCTTGTTAGCCCGGAAGAAGCTCGAAACCTAGCCCGGACCTTCCAGCCGGAACTCGATCGCCGGACCTTCGCCCCGAGGAAACCCAGCCAGCTCAGGTGCAAATTCTCTGGTTAGGCTGGACCCTCCCCAAAACCTGGCCCAGAACTTCCGGCCAAGTGCGGAACTTCCAGCCCTGCCAGCGCATAGTGACTTGGGCCAAGGCCCGTGTACCCTTTCACCCACTAGACAATATATACTCTTCTCCTACCTACGTTTTAGAGTCAGCAAAGTAGTAGCTCATTTGAGAAGCTTTGCTCTCCACTTGATACCTTCTCCATCGGAGTTCACGACCTCTCTGGAGAAAGATCCCCCAAGTGGATTCAAGAGCCCTCGAAGACCCTCAAGACCTCCTCACGGAGAAGAACTTGCTACTATGTCGTCCCTTGTTGATCTTGGATCATGTATCTCTTCGTGTTTGAGGATCTAGCACATGTGTAGTCGAATCTTGTTGGTTTGAGTGATTTTCCTAGTGTTTCTCCCGTGTTTCCCCTTGTTTTCCCCTCGTGTTCCTCACGTTCATCGAGGGATCCGCTCCAATCGTGAAAGATCGGGCATCTAGGGTTCTACCCTACATAAAAGCGTGTCATAATAAATGGAACAGTGGAAAGTTGCAAGGCAATAGATCTCTGAATGGCTATGGAAATGCCATAATAGGTAGGTATGTGGCTATTTTGAGGAAGGTATATGGTGGGTGTATGGCACATGAATTCTTGTGATACTAGAGAGGCTAGCAATGGTGGAAAGGTGAGTGCGTATAATCCATGGACTCAACATTAGTCATAAAGAACTCACATACTTATTGCAAAAATCTATTAGTTATCAAAACAAAGTGACCTGCATGCTCCTAGGGGATAGGGTTGTAGAAAAGACCATCGCTTCGTCCGTCGCGCCACTCATAAGGAAGACAATCAATAAATAATTCATGCTCTGACTTCATTACATAACAGTTCACCATACGTGCATGCTACGTGAATCACAAACTTCAACACAAGTATTTCTACCAATCCACAATTACTCACTACCATGACTCTAATATCACCATCCTCATATCTCAAAACAATCATAAGGAATCAAACTTCTCATAGTATTCAATGCACTTTATATGAATGTTTTTATTATATCCCTCTTGGATGCCCATCAAATTAGGACTAAATTCATAACCAAAGAAATTACCATGCTGTTTTAAAGACTCTCAAAATAATATAAGTGAAGCATGAGAGTTAATCAATTTCTTCAAAATAAAACCACCTCCATGCTCTAAAAAGATATAAGTGACACTACAAAAAAAATATACTTCCATGATGATACGTGTTTGTCAAGTAGGTCACTTTTTTTGTCATGCATGTACATCCATGACGATTTTATGACAGAATCAAGATAGTCATACTTGTGTTGTCGTAGAAGTGTTCCATGACATTACCAAAATTATCAACACGGAAGTGTCCACTTCCATGACGATAAATCGCGTATCATGTAAGTGCTTTTGTCAAGGGTGACCGAGACGTGTCATCCACAGTAACGGGTCGCCGTTAAGCTATCGGTCGGTTTTGGATCCGATAACACCTTAACAACCATGGCCATGGGGATTTTCCATGTGTAAATTTCTCATTGGCTAGAGGATCCATGTATTAGGCTGAGGTTGGGACGAGATGTCCACCATCCATTTGACAAGAATCGGTAATGAAAGCGTTGACGTGGGGCGGCCCAATTGAGGCCCATATAGGTTTGAAAGTCGACCGGGAACATGCCCATAAGATTTAAATCGGTCTAATGGGTGGGCCGTTAACAACCTAACATTTGTGGACAAATTTTAGCCCACATCGATACGACCCATTAAATGATTGCAATACTCGGGCGGTTCTGGCCCATATAAGATCGACCGTTAATAACTGCAATAGTTTGGGCCAAATTATGGTCCATACTTGATCCGACCTATTAGCGACTTTCATTCCTTGGCCAAATTACAGCCCACAATAGATACAACCCTTTAACAGTGGTGCACCATTGGGCCCATTGGGGCCATATTTTCTTCTTCACAGTTTAATAGTTTGACCCGATATTAGTTTGACCTCTCAACGACCCTATCAACATATGGGCCTCTTTAAAGCGATTCAATTCGGCCATAAGGGCGAGTTGCTCTAGCCTAATTATGGTCCATAGTTACTTTTGTCTTTTAACGGCCCGTAGTCTTCATGGATACATTCTAGCCCAAAGCGCCTGTCGGCCCGTTAAGGCCCATGAGTGTTGGGCCTAATTTTGGCCCGTTATACATCTGCTTGCTTCCGCCGATCATGTAATTGGGTCACCAAGGCTCAAAAACATTTCAGCTGTTAATGGCCCGTCAGCCGAATGGGCCAATAATGGGCCGATTTATAATGCAACCTTGTCGGCCCATGATTTGTTGGCCACAATTAAGGCTGAATCTAGGTTTCACCATGTTAAAAGCCTATTTAATTTTCTGGCCCAATTAAGGTAAGCGGTTTACTCGGCCTTTTAAAGGCCCGAAACTAATAGTGGGCCAGATTAAGTCTAGACCTAACTAATGGCCAAAGATGATTGCAGGCCGACGGTTTGGCCCGTACTAGTGATCGGCGACCGGTCGGTTTTAGTCGTCGTTTCCTTCTTTATCTTTCACTTTCTTGGGATTCTAGGATCCTTTTGGCTTCCCTTGAAATTTCCACGAGTTATGGCGGGGCCTCTCCGAAGCTCTTCTCGACTTTCATACTGTTTCCGTGGAATTTCCCTTCTCCGACTTGGCTGTACTTGCCGCTTGGTCGGTCCTCTTCCTCGCCGTTAGCGTACTTAGTAACAATCTCCATCATTCGACTCGAGGGTCATGTCAGTTGACCAAACCGAGGCTCAATTCCACATTCTTGGCGCCATCTTTGAAAGCGCAAAAAGCGCACGATGATGGAGACACATTTTCCTGATATATGGTGATGTGATCCACCTCTGAATATGTACTCAGTCTCATTGGTCTTACGCACCGCAGACTTGCAGCTCTGTCAATCCAGCGGTTAAACACAAGTTCCTTCAAAAGTTAATGAACACTCGGAACAATCTTCCCAAGTGTATATCTGCTAGGAGGTGGCAGTTCAACCAGCTCTGGCGAGAACCTTCCAACATGAGGGGCAAATGCTTCATGGCCACCTCGTCATTCCACCACCAATCTGGACAGCCACTCGGTAATCTTCAAGGCAAGTTTGAGGCTTGGACTCCCGATGTTGTGACTCTGTTGCCAACTTGAAATTGGGGAATCACTGTGGCTTTGATAGCCCTGCTAAAACACTCTGGACCAGAAACATGCACTCGACTGCTCGTGGGTGCATCTCTCTCGGGTCCACCTTGATGAGCTCTGTTCCGGTCGACCAAGCCTTGCGCGATAATGGATCGTAGCGTCAAAGCTTGGTTCCACAGGGTCATGGAACTCGCCCTTAGCGAGGCGGCCTTTGTCATCCTGTCGCGAGGCGTAAGACCCTTCCCTCGGAGAAAGCGGGCACTCGGCGCCTATCATCTCGGTCGATGTCGGTCTCCATACTGATCTCGCCGGTTGTCGCGTCCTTCCGCTTGCGGGCGATCTAGGGCGTGAGCGGCCGAAGCTGTATGGCGGCGGCGGATCGATTGTAGATTACATTGCGGCTATGACAGCTAAGTTCGTCAGTCTCTGCTACTCGCGGAGTAAATCTCGTCTGCATCAAGCCTCTCGGCTTCGGCTGTGAAGGCTGGATGGACTACTGCTCTGGAGGTTGCTTTTGCTAAATTCTGAATTAGCGTCGGTATACGAGTCGTGGAGTCGTGGCCGGAACTTCGTTGCGCGCTCGTCAGTGCTGGCGAAGATTCTCGGTAGCGCGTTCAGCCCACATGTGGCGTGCCTCCTCCAAGGCGCGAGCCTCGGGGTTTCTCCGCGAATGGGAGTATCAGAGGCATCCATGTTCTGCGGCAAGCTCTTCTCTCTGCAGAGAGTCGAGTGTCTCGGGCTGGTACTCGCCGTGGTCTTGTCTTGGGGTCGCCTCCGCCCTCCGCCCCATGGTGAAACAGGGAAGGACTGAGGCCGTCGACCGCAAATTTCTGTTGGATCGCCCCACTCTGCATTTGGATGATCTCTATGGAAACCCGTCGGACAGATCGAGCAGTAGTAGAGATTCGTCGGGCTCAATTGCAGCGACAGGCGGTGGTGTCTGTGGCCATCGCGTGCTTCACCCACCCGTGAGTCTCGACCGACGAGGCGCTTGCGTGGGAGACGGGCAGTGGCCGATAAAGTCGACCGTCTGGTCGGCGGTTGCATAATGAAACGCCCGCGGACACATCTTGTAATCATCGCCACATGACGGAGGCCTTGCATCGGCGTTAGCGGACCTCCACGGAGCCCGCAGCGGTGCGTCGGCGACAAAAGTGAAAACAGCGAGGCGGATCTCGTGCCCCTCGACCAAAACTCCAGCGGTCATCATGATGAAAGTACCGGAAATCTGCAACTTCTCCACAAAATCGCTAAAACACACGCTTACGGTGGCGCCAAGCTGTCGTGGTTCTAAGTGCGTGATGAAGTGGGGGGTAGGTATGGAGAGGCAAGGTCCTAGCTATGCGAGGTTGTAAACACAAGCGATGTCACGAGTTGAGCCCTTCTCAGGATAAAGCCCTACGTCTCGGTGCCTTGAGGCGGAGTGGATTATGTGTATAGGTGTTACAAGAGTGAACCTCTCTGCTGTGGAGGGTGTATATAAGTCTTGAGGGACTGCCCGTACGTAATGGAGGGTTTAAAGTACATTAAGTGCAGGCGTTCTTGTGTATACCTCAAAATCTTTAACTATCATTAAGTCTATTCAATTCTGAGGGCGTTGTAGTGCGAGTGCCTTGACCTTCGGTGGTGAGTGTATCTTCATGGTGAGTGAGTCTCCATGGTGGAGTCCTTCTAGCGGTCAGTGGGTTCCTCGTTGGTCATTGGGAAGGTAATCTCTTCTAAGGTGCCCTTGGGTAGGACATTTAGGTCGGGCCTATGACCCTACCCTAGGTACATGAATCCATCGGTGGTGGCTGCGGTGGTGGGGTGGTGAGGCGGTGGCTATTTAAGGGGCGGGTGGCGGTTTGAGGGGAGGGGCCAGCCGAGGCGGAGTTCGGCTCGGACTCCTCCTCGGCATCCGTGCAGGCTGCCCAGTGTGAGGAGGAAGATGGGCGTGGGAGACGCCCATGACACTGCTGGTGAGCCTTTAGATCCCGAGGCGGGAAGTTTTTTAAAACATGAAGAAAAATCCTAATAAATTATAAAAAAAAAAAATGCTAAAAATGCCATTCATCGTCTAAATAAAAATTTGGAACAAAGTGAACATTTTCTGCCTAAAATGCAGTTTTCAAAAATGCATATTTTTCTACTTCAAATAAAATAGCAAATAAAATACCAATAAAATCATAATTTGATTTTAAAAATCTTTCTCCAATATTTCTCTTAATTTTAAGATGTCATATTATCTTCCTAATTTATTTTTAATATTGGAAATAATTGGAGAAAATAAATAAAATCAAATTGATCCTTTCTTCCAATTTGAAATAAATTCAAATAGGAAATTTAAAACCTCCAACTCTCCTTGGGTCCTTAAGTTGCTTAAGATTTCTAGGATCTCAACAAAAATGCAAGAATAAAATATGATATGCACATGATGATCTATATATAACATCAAATTGAAATTGGGATGTTACACATATCCTTCCTCGGAACACAGTGTACCAGTAGCGTCCTTTGAGAAATCTGAGTTTGGCCTTGGAGATATCCTTCCGCAGCGTTTGTTAAATCGAGTTTGTGCCGTCTTGAATCACCTCTTCTAGAGTAGGAGTTACTTCCAGAATATTGGCAAGGTTGGCATTTACCATTACCAAGTTTAGCTGAAGCGATCTCTTGTCGAAGTTCGAGGCAAAGACTCTGCATGGCGTTTAAATTAGCGGGTTTACGTGAGGGCATCGGCTACCGTTAGCCTTCCTGGATGATAATTTATTCCTATATCATAGTCCTTGACCAGCTCGAGCCATCTTTGCGTCGAAGGTTTAAGTCGTGAGTAAAGATATATTTGAGACTCTTGTGGTCGGTAAATATTTGACATCTCTTCCCAATGAGATAATGTCTCCAAATCTTTAGAGAGTGCACAACGCGACCGTTCAAATCATGCGTGGGATAATTTCTGTCATGAGGTGCGTTCAGCTAGATCGTAAGCTACCACCTGCCGTCTTGCATAAAATGCGCACCTAATGCCTTTTCTAGATCGTCACAATACACATCAACTGCGGTAAATATCTAGGAGAGTCGGGACTGCTGATGTCGATCGGTCTTTTAGCTCATTAAAGCTCCTGCAAATCTTCATTCCATTCAAACTTCTTGTCTTTCTTGAGAGTTACGTCATTGGCTTGGCAATTTTGGAGAATCATTCGATGAACGGCCGGCATATCCGGCTAACCCAAGAAGAAGTCGACTTGGATCTTGTCGTGAGTGCTGCCCAATCAAGCACATGTCTTACTTTGATGGGATTTACTGCAATACCTTCTGAAAAGGACATGCCCCGAAATCGACTTGTTTGAGCCAAAACTCACACTTGCTGAATTTGCATATAGCTGATGGTCCAGAAGTCTCGTAAAAACTACTCGAATTGGTCCTTATGTTCCTCGTCACTTTTAGAGTATATGAGAATATAGTCGATGAAGACCACCACAAACTTATCCAAGAATTCAATGAACACCTTGTTCATCATATGCATGAATAGGGCGGGCATTTGTGAGGCCGAAGGACATTACCATATATTCATAAAAGTATAATGAGTAGTGAGCGTGGTCCTAGGATATCTTCCTTCTTGATCTTGAGTTGATGATATCCGGTCCTTAAATCAATCTTCAAAAATACTTTGGCACCATTGATCGAATAAATCATCAATCCTTGGTAGTGGGTATTTGTTATTGATGGTGACATCGTTCAATGCGCCTGAGTCCACACATTCGACACCACCATCTTTCTTGTCCACAAATATGCGGTGATCCCATGGTGAAGGCGGATATATCCTTTTTGCAACATGTCATCCAAGCTTTCTTTAATTCCACGGAGGAAGGCATTGGTAATACTTTTGTACAATGGTGCATCCGGTACAAGATAAATTGCAAACTCAAGCTCTCGGTAGTGGCATTCGAGGCAATTCTTTGGGGAATACATCAGAAATTCGCAGCCATAGGAACCAGATCAATTCTTGACTCTGCAGGTGAAGACCATCTCCCTTTTGGGTATGCCTTTGCGGGCATAAAACTTTATGGTTTTGCCTTCCTGATTTGTCAAGGTGACTTCTCGAGTTGCACAATCTATGCATACTTGATGCTTTGAGTCAACCAGTTCATTCCCAAAATAACATCAACTTGTCGGACTTCGATGACTATCAGTGGTTGGAAGGATTCGGATATCAATTTCCAAATTTTGCAGAGACCAGCTTACTTTTTTATCATGGAGCCGGGATTGAACCAGCATACTTTTCCCCAAAAGCGAGCAATTTGTTTTGGCAACAAAACTCGAAATAAAGAGTAGGAAGCCCAGTCAAATAAAATTATTGAGGTATGTTTTTCTGAGAAACATACCAATGCGACTTTCGGGGTTTCAGGCTTCTTCTCGGAGATATTATTAACTTGACCTTGGATGAGCCCCATGTGATTGACTTGCGGCGAAATGGGCGTTTGACTAGAAACTATCGAGCATAATGTCGGTTAAGCCTGGCCGAAGCAAGCGTTGTTGGCGTTGAAGCTCTTCATGCCTTGGATGGTCACCACATTCTTGACTTGAGTAGTGGCCTTGTTCACATTCTTGCCAATTTGGTTTATATTCCACTTGCGTGTGTTGCTAGGTTGGACCTTCTAAATAGGCTTCTCGTCTTGCTTTGGCTCAAATTTGCGGTTGTGGTCGTTATTTGCGGGGCGTGGTTTTGCAAACGTACTCTCTTTTTCAATGAGAGCCTTGTTCACAAGAGGCGAAAATCTGGAAAGTCGAGCATGCAGAGAGCACTCTGAACTGGTATAGCCCTCAAAGGAATCTATCTATCTTTCTTCATACGTGGCCACATCATAAATGGAATAACATGCCGGATGGTTGAACTTGTGCAAATATTCATTTCTTGATAGACTTCCTTGAGTGAGACCAAGAAATTAGCGTTGCTTAACCTTCATGATACGGCGGGAATGTAATACTTGAAAATTGGTCCTTGAAATTATTCCACGTAATTTCTTCACCCATAAACCATAGTGCTTTAGCATTATCCCACCATAAAGCAACGTCTCCTTCAAGATAGTGGGTAGCGAGCGGAACCTTGTCAACTTCATCGGTCTTGAGCAAAATCTCAATTTTCTTCTCAATGGTTCGCAACCAATCATCTCCTTCCAAGGGTCAATCACTGGTAAACTGGGGGCTTAATTCTTTGAAAATCGTGACTTAGAGTGATGTCCATATGGTTCCATTCATCCAACATAGATTGCACACTTTTAACAATCCAATCAGGTCATTATTCCTTCTTTCCTCAAACATGCATAATTTATTCGATTGGAGGGTGGATTTGGCGGTGGAGGCGTTGGTTGCGGATCTGGCTCGGCGGAATGTCCTGCCTGTCTTGCGAAGATGGATAGGGGCGTCCTCACAAGCTGCTTGAGCTGCTGCCTCCCGTGTCATACTCGCATTTATTTTTCCAAATAGAGACAACGAGATGGGAAACATCCAATCATGGAAAAAGCCACCGACAAAACTTCGAAAAATGAATGAACCACAAACATGGTGATCAAGTAAAAAGTTCCAACATAATTATACATAGACTATACATGAAAAGGTAACTATCATGTGGGTGAGACTACTCGCATACATGCATCATAGCTCATACAACTACATCATACAACACATGACCCGCTAGCGATATTGAGATGCCCTAACTCTTCTTGGTGCTTCCGGATCCTCTCTGAGTCAGACCCGGATCTGAGGAGACTCCAACGAAACCTCGGGTTAAAGGTAACACGAGCGGCGCTTCCTCGAGTATCTCCCTCAAGGGTAGGTCGGCGAGAAGGATCATCAGACTGCGAGAATAAGAGAATGCCCACTCAGCGAGATCACTGTGTGGGTTCACCGATGAGGTGCCCGAGCTAATCGTTAGGTAAGCAGAACTTGAGCTAGAATTGGGCACAATATAAGGAGTAAACCCCATAGAAGGTGGAGTAGGGTAGGATCTAGTGGTGGCTAAAAGCGAGCGAGCACGATTCAGCTCGAGCCAACTCGTGAATCGGGAAGATAGCTAGCGTGATATCGAGAAAGATGGCCGGTGTCACTATCGGACCGCGGATCGTGAGAATAAAGCAAACCGACCATCATCATGCAGGGATGGGTAGAGCGAAAACAGGGTGGGTCTCCATCAGAGCCTCACATAAGCGTAACTCAACAAGAACCTCGAATGCAGACTATCTTTGGATGGCACGAGCAGCGGTGGATGCATAAGCGCTCCGAGAGTGCGAGTGTAGAACCGGCGAATTGGTCGCAGAAGTAGCCGACATGATACTCATACCGCGAATTGACTAGATGCTCTGGTACAGCGGCTGGTCGTCACCGTAAGTCACAGTCGACACCTACGCTATGGAGGAGATGCAGAGAAGTGTAGGGCATCAACTGCAACTGACAGAGATACAACACCGGAGCCATCTACACTCACAACCATTAACAGGTTAGAAATAACAATAAGCCAAATGCATGCAATGCAGTGTAGCATCCAGATGCAAATTATAATGGTACGCAATTAGCAACTGGCTAACGCACTCTTCGCGTGTCGGGGTCTAGCGTGTCCTATAGTCAGTGCGGCTCTGATACCAAGCGTTGTGGCACCCTGGCTCAGAGTGACCGGTTTACCTTGTATTGCCAACCCAGAGATCATGTCTTCTGGCAACACACAACATCTTGGTATAGAAATCACCACTTTATTGAAACTAGCGGAAGCATAGATGGTACATTACATCAAGTAGCGAGGACAAGTGGCACACTCAGTGCAGCTGAATAATATGTACATTATTTAGTGAACATAAAGGGGCCTCGAGCATGATGTCTACACGGCAGCGAAACAACAATGTTGCAGGACTCCATAACACAGGGGCACCGTGTGGACCACGGTCTGAACAGTAGCACTCCAATCCAGTTAGACTTTCACGAAAGGCGGCATAACTGCGCGGTCGTTACATTGAATGTACTTGCAAGCTCGCAACAAGCAAAACCATAATGGCAAACAACATCATGATGATTAAACAGGTTCAATGCAAATATCAACATGCTACTCATGTAGTGACCAAACTTGTGCCTCGAGTCACTCGGACTCTCTTACCAACAGGTTGCCTCACAATAGAATAGTGATCACGACGGACCACTAACAAACCACTCTTGGTTCCATAGGTTACCTCATAACACAAAACAGTGATCACTTCAGGATCACGAATAGTACCACCATCGTCAGTCTCACTGACATCATCACATCTTAATAATGCAGGGTAAATACTTAGTGTGCAATATAATTTATGAAAGTTGATCCATGGTGTGACTTACTTGAACTGGGCCCTTCTCCACGAGGCGGCTATCGATAGATTAATACACTCTCTGAGGTAGCGCACTTTACCCACACTCACGGAACCCATGGCCTCACTCCCATTCGGGTGGACCAGCGACATTCAGCGAACCCTCCCATTGCCATAACACTCTTACGCCCTCCGACCAACTCCCTCGGGACTAGTCTGGGTGACCCCACCTCCCGAGGCAACTACCATCATCATGGCAAAACAAGCAGTCCCAAACAGGACCCGACACCCTAAAACAACAGGTCCACAAGGTTATATGCACATTTACTGGGGCCAGGGTACGTCGCCCATAACCTTCCCTCGTTGGAAATGCAGACAAGAGGTATGACAATGAAGCGACTCTGGCCTCCCCACTAAGGCAAATGTGGTTGCACTTGGCATCCCGTCGATGGCACCATGGTGACCTACTTTTAAGTTTAAGTTCAATTATCATCGGGTTTAACTTGAGAATAAAAATTCTCGAGTCACAATATGCCATTCTCATGCAACCATGTACCATGTATCATATATCATCTTAACAATACCGGATCAACCATATTCAAAGTAATAATTACACAAACTCAACTTGCACATTTACGATCCTTTCTTCTTTGGGTATTTCTACTCATTACTTTAGTGTGTTTTATCAAATAAAACTCATTTTCATATAGCAAAACAAATACTCATGCCCATAATACCATGACAAATTTTACTTAGATCAACTATTGAAGCTATAATCACTAGTTCAAGCCTTTCTTTTACATTAGTAAGCAATTTGATCATAACAAACTACATAGCTCAAGCATCATTTATTTTTAATACTATATGCAATGAATATCATATAAATTTAAGTAGAAAATCATGGATATTGCAAAGACACCACGATCATGTTATTGTGGCTTGCCTTAGTGCAGATGAGCTTCACACTCCTCCTGGATGCCTTCAAGACAAGTTTCACCTTCTAAAAATAATTCAAATGACAAAAAGAAAATATCAAGAACATTTCTGAAATTACCAGAAATTCTAGGCAGCAAAGAAAAATCCCATCTTATGTGTGCTGCTAGGATTTTCCAGTAAGAACAGAATGCAAAAAGAATCAACTCATTTGGACTTGTAGAATAAAATTTATAGCTAGTCAAAGTTGTGGTGAAATTTGAACTATATTTGAATTAAAGAACCCCCCTCGGAAGTAACGCCGAGGCGCCACCACTCATACCGCTTGAGGAGAGAAAGCGAGGCAGGCAGCGCGGCTCTTTCTCCCGGGAGGAGTGCCGCGACAAGATCTGGAGGATAGGATTGAAGAGGAGATGGAGACACACCTGCCCGTGCAGTAAGCGTGGCTAGGGGTGGCGGAGGGTGAGCAGGAGCTCTCGGTGGGCATGACGGTAGGAGCTCATCGGTGATGGTTCGGCGACAGAGCCGGTCAGAGCTCAACAGCACCGGCCGCGCGCGTGGATCACCACGAACCGCCGGAGGTCGGCTGAGCTCGAGCGGCTCTGGAGCGGGTGGAGGCAGAGGAGGGGGATCGCTGGCGAGCTCAGGGTGGGAATAGCGGCCAGAGGCCTGCCCAGCCGGGCTGCAGCACTCTACGGGTGTGTGGAGGTGTGATGAGTGTGTGTGGGGAAATGAGGCTCGGGAAGCTCTATTTATAGCCTACATCGAGGCAGGGATCGAGAGCTCACCGGAGTTCTCTGGAGCCTCGCCCGTGATGGTGTGTCGATGTGAGAGAGGGGAAGCGCGGAGGTCATGCGGAGATGTAGGCGGCTGCGGCGAAACAGTCTGATGCTGCTTGATGAGCGAGGGGCATGGAACCTTTATTGCATTGGCGCGCCGTTCCGTGCTCGTAGGGAGCTTGACGTTGGCGAGTGCGAGGGGTGCGATTAAGGGGATCAAAGCGAAGATGGTGGCGCGGTTTGTACGGTTTTTCAGCGAGGCAGCGAGCACCGTGAAATAAGTGTTGGCGCAACCGAGCAGCGTCGGATGCATGCCAGCCACCTTGGATGAACGTGGTCGCGCGTGAACTATGGCATCAGGCTAAGCTAAGCTCAAACAACATGTCTGGCAGCTAGTCCTTAGTAGTTTTAGTTGTTTTGCACGTTTGGATGAGTCACCGATGCCTTGTGGGAGTTGTTGTCTTCTGGCAAGTTTAGCGGATAGAAACTTGTGAGCTAAACTAAGAAAAATCTAGTGAGAGTTAAGGACTGTGCTTTGGGGTTTAGTGATCTCTTAGGAAGGTAATCAAGCTCAAAAAGATCAACCCTAAAGGTCAAGCAAAAATATATTTGCTATACAAAGTGATCATTCATCTAGAACGAAATGATTTTACATAACAAAAATATTACAAAAAGTTATGCAATATTTTGGCTCGAGGAAGGTGCCTAGGGTTCAAAGAATATTTATGAATTTATGAAGGATTTTTGGAGCAAGAAATCTAGGGATTGCTTTGGAGCTTTCTTCTCTGAAGTGATTTTCATGGAAAAATGAATATTTTCTTTGATGAAAAATATCCATTGGGCTTTTGGTGGGGTTTTAGAGAAAAGAATGTGAATTATAGGTGGATGGGTCACTTGGGTGAAAATCAAGGGTATGCCCAAGTGTTCAAGTCCATTTGAATTAATCCAAAACACCAAATCAAAGCAAAAGCAACGAAAAGTTCGGAGGAAAGAAGAAAAAACCAGGCTGTCGGAAAAGTCGTGTTACCATTATGTCTCCAAGACAAGTGATTGCCAACAAGCCACCACCCATCATGGAAGAATAGTGAGAGGGTGAACCACCATAAAGAGAATGGCACAAGCCAAAACCGAGTGCCTCCACGATGAGTGACAAGAAAAATCTAGTCCTTTTGCCACCAAAAGTGAGATGAGAGAAGTGTGTGAGAACCCATCAAGTGTTATGCACTATGTCCTTTTGTGCAAGGATGAGGCACCTAAAACTAACAGCTCACACAATCTACCTTCTTGTTGTCTTCTCTTTTCTGGAATTCCAAGACGTTTTTCCGATGAGCTACATTGGACTACCACCTCTATGAGGCATCGAGAACACATCGACCTCATACCGGGCGCCTTCTAACAAGGCACCCTACGCATCAGCCCGAGAAACCAAGGAGATCAATGGCAAGTACAACAACTCATCGATAACAGCCATGTCACGAGAGGCTTGAGCCCTTGTCTTTATGCCGATAATCCTTATTCCTAAGAAAGATGGCACCTATCGCATGTGTTCGATTGTCATCCCATTAGTGCTATCACCATTGAATCTTTGTTACCCATTCCGCTTAGATGATATGCTAGATGAGCTTAAGCGAACATAATTTTCTCTAAGATTGATCTTAAAGTGGCCATTTTTGGTCAGTATGAAGATGTTGTGCTCCTTTCTAACCGCATTTTTGCGGTGACAAACCAGGGGACTTGTTTCATATGGGATGTCCTACGGTATAATCCCTCTCTTCCTGTTCATTTGTTTTGAAATTTTTTGTTTTATAAGTTTCAAATTCAAGTTTAGAGATCCCATCCTATGTTGAGATTACAATGTCCATTAAATCGTTGCGTGCATGTTCTAGTTTGCTATTGGTCATTTATATTGGTCACGCATGCATGTATTGCAATAACGTTTTACCACAATTTCTTAGGAAGCAGGTGTGTGTGGAAGCGAGCACCTATGGGGCAGGGCCTTTTGATCCGGCGAGGCGGAGGCGCCTGAAAGCGGATCGAGGTCGAGCCGCGAGATTTTACCCAACCCGGAGCTCTGGAGATAAAACTCTAATGCTGCTTTGTGTTTCTATTGTTCTTGCTTGAGGCGTGGGTATCTGTAGTCTCGAATGAGTGAACCCTTCTCGTCTTGGGCCTCCTTTTTATAGTCTAAAGGGGTCAGCAGCTGGCGGTAGAGAGAGTAAAAAGTAAAACAAGGGTTGGTACAACCGCTATCATGATGCCCCCTACCTAACTCGTGGCGGGGACAATGGCATTTAATCGTCTGATGCGCCAAGCGGTGCGAGGAAGCGACCGTTAGGCGCCACCGATCGCTGATGGCCTCCTAGTCATCTTTACTCGCCACCTCGCACGCTTGGCTGCCTGACTACCGCCCGTGCACGGGAGGCGATCCTGCGGCGACTGCGTGTCGGATCTTTTGGGCGTGGGCAGTGGTGGCCGGCGGCAAGCACCTTCCATGATCGTTATCTTATCGCACCGCAAAGCTTGCGCTCGTCGGGCCTTCTTGGGGGCCTTGCGGTGCATCGCGGCAAGTCTTGAAGTGCCTTGGTTGGCCTTCGGCAAGCTCCTCTTGCGGGGTCTTTCCTTCGCAAGCTTCTCTTGGAGCCTTGTCTTCGATTAACACTTTGTTCTTGAATGGCGGTAAATGGGAATAGCGAAGGATCTTGGCGAGCGTCGCAAGCCTTGCCGGGGGCGCTCTTGTTGCTGCGTGCACAAGTTCGAGTACTAAGGTACCCTACTTTAGCTCACCGGCAGGAGCCCGAACTGGGCCATACCTGCGGTGCGGCTGTTGGGCGGGCCCAAAAGGCTGCGAACGCACGCGACCAGGTCCAAACCATATCCCTCCGTATCCACGCGTCCTCTCGTAGCAGCGCGTCAATGGCGTCGTGGGGAAGATCGTGGGTAATTTTATCTCGAAATGCGTACGTTCGCCTCCCCTGTTTATAAGCGGAGAAGCAGGCCATTCCCCCACCTTCGCCACTTGCGGTTTCTTCCTCGAAAGCTCCACGCTCCTCCGCTTCCCAAGCCAAAAACAGCGCTCCGCCGCCCGTCGCCGCCGTCACCCTCAACACTTCGCGTTCCCCGCCCTTCGCCATAGCTCCGAAGACCAGCAAGGCCAGAAGTCGGCGGCGTTCGGCAAGGTTTGCGCAAGGCAGTGCTTTCCCCTCGAGCTCACCGAACCTGCGGAGAGTTCTACCTCTTTTGGTCGTGAGCCAGCGCGCTCTGCGCCGCCCGGTGCTCTCCGAGCTTCAAATCAGCGGTGCCCAAAAGGTACTATTTCTTTCGGTGTTCTTCTATGCGGGCTCTGCCCACCTTTTCGACTTCCTGCGGCATCATGAATACCTCTGGGTTTCATCTTCTTGATTTCACCCCAGCGCCGTTCGACAATGGCGGTTTCGCTTTCTCTGCGAGAACCGTTGGCATCCACCCAAATGTTGCTCTTTTCGTCACTATTTCACCCCGAGCGAGAAAGGAGAGCCATTGGTGGCGGAATCGCCTGGACCTCATGAATCGGCATGAAGGAGGTGTATCTGGCGGGCAAGCTCCGCGGCAAGTGGGATGAGTGGAGGCGGAGTGGTGCTGGATCGTTGATGCCAATCCCGACCATTCACCAACCTGCGGACCGGGTAGTCTTGAGGCCGGCGCTCTGTGGGCCAAGAAGTGCCACCGAATCCTCCGGCTCGGGCTTGCGGGCTCCTGCAGGCGGTTGGCGCGGTTTCCTTCACCGTCACTCGCCCCTCTGCAGAAGAGGCCCGCTGGCTGTTTGGCCCGCGGATATCATGAGGCTCGTCCAGGCCTCAACTTCATTTTCCGCAGTTACGGGCTTGGCGGGATGCTCAAGGCTGTTCAATCATAGCGCCAACCATCGAGTGGTTCAGGCTGCGGGCGTCATCCCATTGTGCAACAACTCGGCGATCGCATCTGCTAATGATGCAGTCGATTCGCCGCAGGATAACAACGGATGGAGCCGCCGCCGCGTCGTCGGCAATTCTTCAATGGCAGCGGAGATAGCAGTCACGCCGGCGCAGCACTCCTCACCGCGACACCACCGGCGGCGAGATCGCTACGCCACGGGGCGAAGCGGCGGCGGCCGCCGCCCGCGAGTGGTTGGCTTCCGCGTTGGAAGGCAAAAGCGGCGGCGGCAAGCCTTGCCGACCGGGAGGACCTGCGGAGGAGTCGTTGGCGAGGCCAGGCAAGCGAAGCGAGCCGCCCGGCGGGCGCCAGCCGTCTTCGAGCACTGCCGGGCGGAGCCGCAGCCAATTCCAACAGAAGCGCCTCCGTCGAGTTGGAGATCTGCGAGGGCAGGCAGGCCGCGGCGGCGCCGTGGGACATGCTCCACGCGGCAAACCTTGGCCACGGGGCGTCGAACCATCTGCAAGCGGGGTCTTCGGGGCGCCACACGATCCTGCCGCGCCCGGCAAGCGTCCAAGGCCTACTCGTCCGCCTCGCCCGAAAGGTGCAGACTTGACCTCTCTGCTGCTGAGCTCGGCGAGGAGGAAGAAGAGGAGGGTAAGGCTTTCTCCTTCTTTCTTGTTTTTCTTGATTTTGTTGTTGCTTGTCTAGCATCTGTTGCATCTCTCTGAATCCCTGTTCCATTTCAGGGACTCTGGCGAGAAGCGGAAGAGGCCAAGGTCCCGTGGTTGTCATCGAGGGCGATCCTGCTGTGATGGCGAAGACCGTCAAGACCACCTTTGGGACCCGATTCCTTCTCTCGCGGCAGCCCGACGGCCCAGCGTAAGTGCTTGGTTCACTTCTGTTGTGGGGCGGCGTGGGTGCTTCTTCTTTTCTTGACATCTTGATTGTTGATTCATTTGTGTAGGAAGCGAACAAGCCCCGGGAAGCGGTCGAGCCGTCCGGAGGTGCATCTGGCCGACCATGCATCAAGGGCAATTCTCCGACAAGGGCGCTCTCCGTGGGAGAGGTCCGGGAAGAACCAGCGAGCCCCATGTGGGGACCCGACTCTGAAATCGTGATCACGAATGCTGCGTGTCTGATGATCGGAGATCAATGCTCCTGAACCCGAATGAATAACAAGAGTCTTACATCCATACATACCGTTTACACAAATTATGACCATTATGGTCAAGTCTTACATCTATAAAGCCTTAAGGGCTGAACATCAAATGAAACAAAGCAGCGGAAATCGTTGTTGATAAGTAGAACCCATGCCATCTGCCTTAACCCTACGGGCATTGTAGGAAGCGTCCTAATTCGCATGATCGTCTCCAAGGAACTCTTCTTGAACTCCGGTTCTTCCATGCGGTCAATTAAATAACCGTGGCAAGCCAATGAGTACTTTGAATGTACTTAAAGCAACCCATGATTTGGTCAAAGATACGATAATGCATGACATAGGTAAGTTTTGCATAAAAGCTAGTTTTGAGTGCAATGACATTTCAACATCCTATAAAGCATGCATCAAAAGAATTCAAGTAACCATGAGATCTGGTCACCGATATCAACATAAATAGAATGGGCACCAACCCATTTATCATAAGCAGTGGACCAACCCATCTCAATCGTGTCAAGCCCTTGGTTTGACCCAAGTCATTCCATCATTTCACTCCCGGTTGAAAACCACGGACATAGTTTAAGGACACCGCTAACGTCCTTGACCGTGGAACGGCTATTGAATAGTTTTACACTCTGCGGAGGTTGCACCTTACCCACTAGATCCGGGAACTCCGTGTCATCCACGACCAGCGGCACCTCAAGTACCGGGGTAAGCACCGTCACTACCTTTCCCTAGGCGACACTAACATGGAGTCCACTCGATTAGTAGTAACCCCGTGCCCAACATTTCATCACACTTTCGGAGCCTTGCTCCCATATTATCACAACCCAAAGCACGGGGTACCAGCGGTGTGTCGGTGCCTGTGAAACATCATGGCCGCCCTACAGGCCCCGTCGAAGAGCA
>JAHHZJ010002513.1:0-216891 GCA_021437245.1 Aegilops speltoides
TATTATATTACCCTTTTGGATGTTTATGGGCTTTATTTTACACATTTATATCATTTTGGGACTAACCTACTAACCGGAGGCCCAACCCGTATTGCTGTTTTTTTGCCTATTTCAGTATTTCGAAGAATAGGAATATCAAACGGAGTCCAAACGGAATGAAACCTTCGGGAGCGTGATTTTTGGAACGAACATGATCAGAGGACTTGGAGTGCAAGTCAAGAAGCAGCCGAGGCGGCCACAAGAGGGTAGGGTGCGCCCACCCCTACAGGGCGCGCCCCCTGTCTCATGGGCCCCTCGGGCGGCCACCGACATACTTCTTCCTGCTATATAAGCCTACGTACCCCAAAAACATCCAGGGAGCCAACGAAACACAATTTCCACCGCCATAACCTTCTGTATCGGCGAGATCCCGTCTTGGAGCCTTCGCCGGTGCTCCGTCGGAGGGGGAATCGACCACGGAGGGCTTCTACATCAACACCATAGCCCCTCCGATGAGTTGTGAGTAGTTTACCACAGACCTTCGGGTCCATAGTTATTAGCTAGATGGCTTCTTCTCTCTTTTTGGATCTCAATACAATGTTCTCCCCCTCTCTTGTGGAGATCTATTCAATGTAAACTCTTTTTGCGGTGTGTTTGTTGAGATCCGATGAATTGTGAGTTTATGATCAAGTTTATCTATGAGAAATATTTGAATCTCCTCTGAATTCTTTTATGTATGATTGAGTTATCTTTGCAAGTCTCTTTGAATTATCAGTTTGGTTTGGCCTACTAGATTGATCTTTCTTGCCATGGGATAAGTGCTTAGCTTTGGGTTCAATCTTGCGGTGCCCTTACCCAGTGACAGAAAAGGTTGCAAGGCACGTATTGTATTGTGGCCATCGAGGATAAAAAGATTGGGTTTATATCATATTGCATGAATTTATCCCTCTACATCATTTCATCTTGCTTAAGGCGTTACTCTATTCTTATGAACTTAATACTCTAGATGCAGGCAGGAGTCGGTCGATGTGTGGAGTAATAGTAGTAGATGTAGGCAGGAGTCGGTCTATTTGTCGCGGATGTGATGCCTATATACATGATCATGCCTAGATAATCTCATAATTATTCGCTTTTCTATCAATTGCTCGATAGTAATTTGTTCACCCACCATAATACTTATGCAATCTTGAGAGAAGCCTCTAGTGAAACCTATGGCCCCCGGGTCTATCTTTTATCATATTTGCTTCCAATCTACTTTTAGTTGCATCTTTACTTTTTGCATCTATATTATAAAATACCAAAAATATATTTATCTTATCATACTATCTCTATTAGATCTCACTTTACATGAAGTGGCCGTGAAGGATTGACAACCCCTTTATTGCGTTGGTTGCGAGTTCTTTGTTTGTTTGTGTAGGTGCGTGGGACTTTTGAGGAGCCTCCTACTGGATTGATACCTTGGTTCTCAAAAACTGAGGGAAATACTTACACTACTATTGCTGCATCACCCTTTCCTCTTCAAGGAAAACCAACGCAAGCTCAAGACATAGCAAGAAGGATTTTTGGCGCCGTTGCCGGGGAGGTCGTCGCTCAAGTCAAGACGTACCAAGTACCCATCACAAACGCATCTCCCTCGCATTTATATTATTTTCTATTTGCCTCTCGCTTTCCTCTCCCCCCACTTCACCCTTGCCATTTTATTCGCCCTCTCTTTCCCAATCTCCTCCTCTCTCTTCCGCTTGCCTTTTTTCTGTTTGCTTGTGTGTTGGATTACTTGTTGCCATGGCGCAAGATAATACAAAATTATGTGATTTCTCTAATACCAATAATAATGATTTCCTTAGTACTCTGATTGCTCCTCTTAATGATGTTGAGTCTTGTGAAATCAATACTGCTTTGCTGAATCTTGTTATGAAAGATCAATTTGCCGGCCTTCCTGTGCCGCTACACATCTAAACAACTCTGTGGATTTGTGTGATATGCAAAAGAAGAAAGATATGGACAACGATATTGTTAAATTGAAGTTATTTCCATTTTCACTTAGAGATCGTGCTAAAGTTTGGTTTTTGTCTTTGCCTAAAATAGTATTAATTCTTGGAACAAGTGCAAAGATGCTTTTATCTCTAAGTATTTTCCTCCCGCTAAGATCATCACTCTTAGGAACGATATTATGAATTTTAAACAACTTGATCATGAGCATGTTGCCCAATCTTGGGAAAGAATGAAATTGATGATTCGCAATTGCCCTACTCATGGTTTGAATTTATGGATGATCATACAAAATTTTTATGCCGATTTGAACTTTGCTTCTAGAAATCTCTTAGATTCGGCCGCAGGAGGCACGTTTATGGAAATCACGTTAGGAGATGCTACAAAACTTCTTTATAATATTATGGCTAATTATTCTCAATGGCACACCGAAAGATCTTCTAGTAAAAAAGTGCATGCTATAGAAGAAATAAATGTTTTGAGTGGAAAGATGGATCAACCTATGAAATTGTTTGCTACTAAAAATACTCCTCTTGATCCCAATGATATGCCTTTGTATACTTTGATTGAGAATAATAATGAGTCTATGGATGTGAATTTTGTTGGTAGGAATAGTTTTGGAAACAATGCTTATAGAGGAAACTTTAATTCTAGACCGTTCCCTAGTAATTCCTCTAATAATTATGGAAATTCCTACAATAATTCTTATGGTAATTTTAATAAGATGCCCTCTGATTTTGAAAATAGTGTGAAAGAATTTATGATTTCTCAAAAGAATTTTAATGCCTTGCTTGAAGAAAAATTGCTCAAAGTTGATGATTTGGCTAGGAACGTTGATAGACTTTCGCTTCATGTTGATTCTCCTAAACTTAGATCTTCTCATCCTAAGAATGATATCAATGAGTCCCTCAAAGCAATGAGAATTTCCATTGATGAGTGCAAGGAAAGAACCGCTAGATTGCGTGCTAAGAAAGATTGCTTTATAAAGGCGTGTTCTTCTAGTTTCCATGAAAATAATGATGAGGATATTAAAGTTATTGATGCGTCTCCTATTAGATCTTTGTTTTGCAATATGAATCTTGATAATTATGGGACTGAAGATGAGTCAACTTTACCTAGAAGGCGTCCAAAGAATTCGGAGTTTTTAGATCTTGATGCTAAATTTGGTAAAAGTGGGATTGGAGAGGTCATCACTTTAAATAGTATTGAACCCACTATCTCGGATTTCAAGGAATTTTATTATGACAATTGTTCTTTAGAAGGTTGTATTTCCTTGTTGCAATCCATTGTTAATTCTCCTCATGCTTATAGTCAAAATAAAGCTTTTACCAAACATATCGTTGATGCCTTGATGCAATCTTATGATGAAAAACTTAATTTGGAAGTTTCTATACCTAGAAAAATTAATGATGAGTGGGAACCTACTATAAAGATTAAAATTAAAGATCATGAGTGTTTTTCTTTGTGTGATTTGGGTGCTAGTGTTTCCACGATTCCGAAAACTTTATGTGATATTCTAGGTTTCCATGATCTTGATGGTTGCTCTTTAAATTTGCACGTTGCGGATTCCACCATTAAAAAGCCAATGGGAAGGATCAATGATGTTCTCATTGTCGCAAATAGAAATTTGGTGCCCGTAGATTTTATTGTTCTTGATATAGATTGCAATCTTTCTTGCCCTATTATTCTTGGTAGACCTTTCCTTAGAATGATTGGTGCGATTATTGATATGAAGGAAGGGAATATTAGATTACAATTTCCATTAAAGAAAGGCATGGAGAACTTTCCAAGAAAGAAAGTCAAATTACCTTATGAATCTATCATGCGAGCTACTTATGAATTTAGTGCCAAAGATGGCATTACTTAGATCTATCTTCGCTTTTATGCCTAGCTAGGGGCGTTAAACGATAGCGCTAGTTGGGAGGCAACCCAATTTTCTTTGTGTTTTTTGTTTTTGTTCCTGTTTAGTAATAAATCTTGCATCTACCTCCTGGTTATATGTATTTTAATCTTTTAATTAGTGTTTGTGCCAAGTAGAACCTATAGGATAACCTATGATGATAGTTGATTTGATTCTGCTGAAAAAACAGAAACTTTGCATGCACGAAATTAGTTTTTTTAAATAACAGAAACGTGCTTTTGCTTTGATTCTTTTTGCTGCTGATAAATAGACAAATTTTCCAGGACTTCCTATTTTGGTAGGATTGTTAGAGTTACAGAAGTTTGCGTTAGTTACAGATTGCTACAGACTGTTCTGTTTTTGACAGATTCTGTTTTTCGTGTGTTGTTTGCTTATTTTGATGCATCTATGGCTAGTAAAATAGTTTATAAACCATAGAGAAGTTGGAATACAGTAGGTTTAACATCAAAATAAATAAATAATGAGTTCATTACAGTAACTTATGTGGTGGTTTTGTTTTCTTTCACTAACGGAGCTTATAAGATTTCCTGTTGAGTTTTGTGTTGTGAAGTTTTCAAGTTTTGGGTAATGCTTTGATGGACTATGGGATAAGGAGTGGCAAGAGCCTAAGCTTGGGGATTCCTATGGAACCCCAAGATATTCAAGGATAGCCAAAAGCCTAAGCTTGGGGATGCCCCGGGAAGGCATCCCCTCTTTCGTCTTCGTTCATTGGTAACTTTACTTGGAGCTATATTTTTATTCGCCACATGATATGTGTTTTGCTTGGAGCGTCGTGTGTTATATTAGTCTTTGCTTTTCAGTTTACCACAATCATCCTTGCTGTACACACCTTTTGGGAGAAGCCTACTTGATTATAATTTGCTAGAATTCTCTATGTGCTTCACTTATATCTTTTGAGCTTGATAGTTTTTGCTCTAGTGCTTCACTTATATCTTTTAGAGCACGGCGGTGACTTAATTTTGAAGAAATTGCTAGTCTCTCATGCTTCACTCATATTATTTTGAGAGTCTTTTAGAACAGCATGGTATTTGCTATGGTTACAAATTTGGTCCTAGAATGATGAGCATCCAAGTTGGGTATAATAAAAACTATCATGGAAAGTGAATTGGATGCTATGATCAATTTGATACTTGATAATTGTTTTGAGATATGGAGGTAGTGATATAAAAGTCATGCTAGTTGAGGTGATTATGAAAAATACTTGTGTTGAGGGTTGTGATTCCCGTAGCATGCACGTATGGTGAACCGCTTTGTGATGAACTTGGAGCACAATTTTATTTATTGATTGTCTTCCTTATGAGTGGCGGTCGGGGACGAGCGATGGTATTTTCCTACCAATCTATCCCCCTAGGAGCATGCGCGTAGTACTTTGTTTTTGATGACTTGTAGATTTTTGCAATAAGTACTTGAGTTCTTTTGACTAATGTTGAGTCCATGGATTATACGCACCCTCACCCTTCCACCATTGCTAGCCTCTCTTGTGCCGCGCAACTTTCGCCGGTACCATACACCCACCATATACCTTCCTCAAAACAGCCACCATACCTACCTATTATGGCATTTCCATAGCCATTCCGAGATATATTGCCATGCAACTTTCCACCGTTCCGTTCATATGACACGCATTACTTTTGTCATATTGCTCTTTGCATGATCATGTAGTTGACATTGTATTTGTGGCAAGGCCACCTTCATAATTTTCATACAGGTCGCTCTTGATTCATTGCATATCCCGGTACACCGCCGGAGGCATTCATATAGAGTCATATCTTGTTCTATCTTTGAGTTGTAATTCTTGAGTTGTAAATCCATAAAAGTGTGATGATCTTCATTATTAGAGCATTGTCCCAGTGAGGAAAGGATGATGAAGGCTAGAATCCCCCACAAGTCGGGATGAGACTTCGGACTTTACAAAAAGAAAAAAAAAGAGAAAAAGAAAAAAAAGAGAAAGGCCAAAAAGAAAAAAAGAGTCCAAAGAAAAAAAAAGGAGAAAAAGAAAAAAAATGAGAGAAAAAGAGAGAAGGGACAATGCTACTATCTCCTTTTCCACACTTGTGCTTCAAAGTAGCACCATGATCTTCATGATAGAGAGTCTCCTATGTTGTCACTTTCATATACTAGTGGGAATTTTTCATTATAGAACTTGGCTTGTATATTCCAATGATGGGCTTCCTCAAAATGCCCTAGGTCTTCGTGAGCAAGCAAGTTGGATGCACACCCACTTAGTTTCTTTTGTTGAGCTTTCATATATTTATAGCTCTAGTGCATCCGTTGCAAGGCAATCCCTACTCACTCACATTGATATCTATTAATGGGCATCTCCATAGCCCGTTGATACGGCTAGTTGATGTGAGACTATCTTCTCCTTTTTAGTCTTCTCCACAACCACCATTCTATTCCACATATAGTGCTATGTCCATGGCTCACGCTCATGTATTGCGTGAAAGTTGAAAAAAGTTTGAGATTATTAAAGTATGAAACAATTGCTTGGTTTGTCATCGGGGTTGTGCATGATTAAATACTTTGTGTGATGAAGATAGAGCAACAGCCAGACTATATGATTTTGTAGGGATAACTTTGTTTGGCCATGTTATTTTGAGAAGACATGATTACTTTGATTAGTATGCTTGAAGTATCACCATTTTTATGTCAATATGAACTTTTATTTCGAATCATTTGGATCTGAACATTCATGCCACAATAAAGAAAATTATATTGAGAATTATGCTAGGTAGCATTCCACATCAAAAATTCTGTTTTTATCATTTACCTACTCGAGGACGAGCAGGAATTAAGCTTGGGGATGCTTGATACGTCTCCAACGTATCTATAATTTTCGATTGTTCCATGCTATTATATTACCTCTTTTCGATGTTTATGGGCTTTATTTTACACATTTACATCATTTTTGGGACTAACCTACTAACCGGAGGCCCAGCCCGTATTGCTGTTTTTTTGCCTATTTTAGTATTTTGAAGAAAAGGAATATCAAACGGAGTCCAAACGGAATGAAACCTTCGGGAGCGTGATTTTTGGAACGAACGTGATCCAGAGGACTTGGAGTGCAAGTCAGGAAGCAGCCAAGGCGGCCACGAGAGGGTAGGGCGTGCCCACCCCTACAGGGCGCGCCCCCTGTCTCGTGGGCCCCTCGAGCGGCCACCGACGTACTTCTTCCTCCTATATAAGCCTACGTACCCCGAAAACATCCAGGGAGCCAACGAAACACAATTTCCACCGTCGTAACCTTCTGTATTCGCGAGATCCCATCCTGGAGCCTTCGCCGGCGCTCCGCCGGAGGGGGAATCGACCATGGAGGGCTTCTACATCAACACCATAGCCCCTCCGATGAGTTGTGAGTAGTTTGCCACAGACCTTCGGGTCCATAGTTATTAGCTAGATGGCTTATTCTCTCTTTTTGGATCTCAATACAATGTTCTCCCCCGCTCTTGTGGAGATCTATTCGATGTGAACTCTTTTTGCGGTGTGTTTGTCGAGATCCAATGAATTCTGAGTTTATGATCAAGTTTATCTATGAGAAATATTTGAATCTCCTCTGAATTCTTTTATGTATGATTGAGTTATCTTTGCAAGTCTCTTCGAATTATTAGTTTGGTTTGGCCTACTAGATTGATCTTTCTTGCCATGGGAGAAGTGCTTAGCTTTGGGTTCAATCTTGCGGTGTCCTTCCCTAGTGACAGAAAGGGTTGCAAGGCATGTATTGTATTGTATTGTATTGTTGCCATCGAGGATAAACAGATGGGGTTTATATCATATTGCATGAATTTATCCCTCTACATCATGTCATCTTGCTTAAGGCGTTACTCTGTTCTTATGAACTTAATACTCTAGATGCAGGCAGGAGTCGGTCGATGTGTGGAGTAATAGTAGTAGATGCAGGCAGGAGTTGGTCTACTTGTCATGGACGTGATGCCTATATACATGATCATGCCTGGATAATCTCATAATCATTCGCTTTTCTATCAATTGCTCGACAGTAATTTGTTCACCCACCGTAATAGTTATGTTATCTTGAGAGAAGCCTCTAGTGAAACCTATGGCCCCCAGGTCTATCTTTTATCATATTTGCTTCCAATCTACTTTTATTTGCATCTTTACTTTTTGCATCTATATTATAAAATACCAAAAATATATTTATCTTATCATACTATCTCTATTAGATCTCACTTTCACAAGTGGCCGTGAAGGGATTGACAACCCCTTTATTGCGTTGGTTGCGAGTTCTTTGTTTGTTTGTGTAGGTGCGTGGGACTTTTGAGGAGCCTCCTACTGGATTGATATCTTGGTTCTAACAAACTAAGGTAAATACTTACGCTACTATTGCTGCATCACCCTTTCCTCTTCAAGGAAAACCATCGCAAGCTCAAGACGTAGTAGTTCGCGGGTCGGACAACGCGATGGAGATATCATCACGAGCGTCTTTGTGACGAACCGTCGCTGGGGTGGCTGGGATGGAGGTGGGGAGTGCACCGTGGCCGGATCGCCTCCTGCACGGCCTCTGCTGGCCTGCGGTGGCCCGGCGGAGCGACGGCCTACGAGTCCCGTTGGTTGCAACTCATCGTTGTTGGCGATGCCGACGAGGCTCCGGACGGTGGCCTCCATTCGTCGAGCTTCTCCGCGGCGGGAGGAAAGTCGAGGAGCAGCTGCGCGCGTGCTAGGGCTTCCGCTGGCATGGGTGGCGGCGAAAACTGGGTGGACCATGATGCGCCTCAACTTCTAACCATGTTAGAAGGAGCTACTTCACGGCCCCGCAGCCGTTTGCCACCTCCGTCAGCACCTCGGCGCGCATGCTGGCCCTCCTCATCATGTGATGGGCACACGGGACTCTTCCTTGGGCGGCGCGCAAGGTCACTAGCAGGGTAACGCTGCTCATCGCGCACAACCTAAGAAGAGCGCGCCATGGGCGCCGGTGTTGGCATCTTGGAGGTCGCCGTGCCGCCGTCTGGCGGGATGGCGGCGCCCCTGGAGGGCCCCGCGCCGCTTGCGGGGGGCCTAACTCTGTCTCTGGAGCCCGCGACTGGTGGCTCGTCGCCTGCCGCGCGAAGACGCCACTCGCCAGGCCCGGACCGCCAGGGCTATGTGGATGTTCGCGGGCCGCACCACGGGTTCTCTCCACGACTGGCCCGCTACTGGTCCGCACCGGTACTGGCAACCCGGTCCCAGACGAACCGATCGTCGTGGTCGTCTACTTCTTAGGAGCCATGGCGATGAAGAACAGCTAGGTCAACTGCTAGACCAGATTCTCACAATTGCGCGCCCCCTACCTGGCGCGCCAAAGATGTCGGTGGGAAACGACACCTATGGGATCACTGGAATCCCTACTACGGTTGCGGGGCGCGGTGATCGTGAGAAGAGCGGGACTAGTAGACAGCACAAAGGGGATTTACCCAGGTTTGGGCTGCAAAGATGCGTAAAACCCTATGATCCTACTTCGGTGGATGTATTTAGTGTTCTTGAGCACTTTAACTGGCTCTAGGTGCTGCTTGGTTCGAAAGTGCCGAATCGTTCTCCAGTGCGCCATGGGCCTCCTTTTATAGGCGAAAGGGGATGCCATAGTTGCACACATGAGGTGGAAAGTGCTACAACGCTGTGAGCTTATCGCTGGTATTACAGGACAAAGTGCATTTAATGCGAGGCTTAGGTGTCCCTTCACTTTATCGGGGACGGGAGCAAGGCTCGTCCCGTCCGTCGCCGCTCCTCCTTGCTTTGACACGCATACAGCCAGCGATGCATGCGATGCCATGTAGGTAGGCAGGCAGCTGAGGTGGCGCGGTGGTGGAGCCTCCACGAAGGGCTGCATGTTGCCACGCAGGTGCCTGCCCAGCTGGTTGGGTCGGTAGCTGCATGCGAACGGCGGTGGAGACTTGGCTGGCATGGGCCTGGCAGTGGCCCTACTGGCCCGCTTGGCGACGGCCTTGCCGGGTGGCCCGACAAGGGTCTTGCCGCGACACGCCGTCATCCCCGGCAAGGACCTTGCCGGGGGTCTCGTGGCCTTCCTCGGCAAGAACGCTGCCGAGGATTGTTGCCTTCCTATCCTCATTTGATCTTGACTATTCTTTGTCTTCACAAAGATCTGCATGCCACCACGGAGGTGCCTCCCGAGCCTTGCCCCAATGCGTTTGTCTAGCGTTGGGGGGCTCAAAGGTGGCTCGCTCAGCTGGTGTGGGCGAGCTGCCTCGGCAAGGTTCTTGCTGGGGCCGCTGAGGCTGCCCTGGCAAGGGTTCTTTCCGGGGAAACCTGCTTTGTCCATCCGATCTTTGTGGCCTTGGTCCTTGTCGTTGCTTTGTTTGTCTTGAGCTTCCGGCTTCTCTCCGGCTTCCCTTTCCTGCCCTGTTATGCATGGCCATGGCGGGTGGCTCTGACTGCCCGTACACAAGTAAAGGGGTCAAAAGCAAAGCCCCTACTTTTGTACACCGACACAATTGAACACGTATAGTCCTTAGGAGATTCTTTGGTTTTATCAATAATTAAACTCCTAGGCAAGAAATTGAGAATTTTATTCGTGGCAAAAGGTTCCTTAATAATATCAAAAAGGTTGGGGTGAACACTTATTGATTTGACATCTTCATTTTCCTTACTAGAAGATTCACCCTTATTCTTAGGAACATAGGTAAACTTGCATCTTTGGCAGGAGGAAGATTTGAGGTATTTTTAATAGCAGAAAAATCGGAACCCAAGTTGGTAATAATATCTTCGAGTTTATCAATTCTAGTAGAATCTTGATCTATCTTTTCATTAACTATGGGTTCCTTTTCTCTAAGATTTTTCAGCGTAACTCCTACCTTATATCCATATTGAGTAATTTGATTATGAATCTTTTTATCCAAATTTTCGATTAACTCTATAGTAGCAATTTTATTCTCAATAATATCAAGTCTTCGCATCACATGTTCCAAGGTTAAAATAGTTCCATTGACCAAAAGATGTGGTGGGCCTAACAAATCTATCATGGCATTATAAGAATCAAAAGTATGGCTTCCCAAGAAATTTCCTATAGTAATGGTGTCAAGAACATATCTATTCCATGGAGTAATGCCTACATAAAAATTGCGGAGAAGAACAGAAGTAGATTGCTTTCTAGTAGATCTATTTTGAGCATTGCAAATTCTATACCAAGCATCTTTTAGATTTTCTCCCTCCCTATGTTTAATATTGAGAACTTCATTATCGGGAGTACTAACAATGCTAGGAGGACTAGCCATGAAAGCGAATCAAGCGATCTAACACACGAGCACAGAAGAAGAAAGCGAAAAGAGACGAACGGAAGATGGGCGAAGAAAAGGAAAACGTTTTCGAAAATCATTTTAGAAGTGGGGGAGAGGAAAATGAGAGGTGAATGGAAAATAATGTAATACAAGGGAGAAGAGTTTATGATGGGGACTTGGTATGGCTTGACTTTACGTAGATCTCCCCGGCAACGGCGCCAAAAATCCTTCTTGCTACCTCTTGAGCTTGCGTTGGTTTTCCCTTGAAGAGGAAAGGGTGATGCAGCAAGATAGCGTAAGTATTTCCCTCAGTTTTGAGAACCAAGGTATCAATCTAGTAGGAGACGACGCACAAGTCACCGAATATCTGCACAAACAATCAACAACTTGCACCCAACGCGATAAAGTGGTTGTTAATCCCTTCACGGTCACTTGCAAAAGTGAGATCTGATAGAGATAGATAAACCGTAAAGTAAATATTTTTTGTATTTTTGGTTTATAGATTGGAAAGTAAAGATTTTAAAATAGTAGATCAGAAAGTAGCAAGATGTAAATGAGCTTCAATATAATGGAAAAGAGACCCGGGGGCCATAGATTTCACTAGTTGCTTCTCTCGAGATAGCAAATATTACGGTGGGTGAACAAATTACTGTCGAGCAATTGATAGAAAAGCGCATAATTATGACGATATCTAAGGCAATGATCATGAACATAGGCATCACGCCCGTGTCAAGTAGACCGACTCCTGCCTGCATCTACTACTATTACTCCACACATCGACCGCTGTCCAGCATACATCTAGAGTATTAAGTTCATAAAGGACGGAGTAACGCATTAAGCAAGATGACATGATGTAGAGGAATTAACTCAAGCAATATGATGAAAACCCCATCTTTTTATCCTCGATGGAAACAACACAATACGTGCCTTGCTGCCCCTACTGTCACTGGGAAAGGACATCACAAGTTTGAACCCAAAGCTAAGCACTTCTCTCATTGCAAGAAAGATCAATCTAGTAGGCCAAACTAAACTAATAATTCGAAGAGACTTGCAAAGATACCAAACCATGCATATAAGAATTCAGAGATGAACCAAATATTATTCATAGATAATCTTGATCATAAATCCACAATTCATCGGATCTCGGCAAACACACCACAAAATAGTATTACATCGAATAGGTCTCCAAGAACATCGGGGAGAACATGGTATTGAGAATCAAAGAGAGAGAGAATCAGCCATCTAGCTAATAACTATGGATCCGAAGGTCTGTGGTAAACTTCTCACGCTTCATCAAAGAGGTAATGGTGTTGATGTAGAAGCCCTCATTGATCGAATCCCCCTTCGGCAGGACGCCGAAAAAGGTCCCTAGATGGGATCTCACGGGTACAGAAGTTTGCGGTGGTGGAAAAGTGGTTTCATGGCTCTCCTGGATGTTTTTAGGGTATAAGAGTATATATAGGCGAAGGAACTAGGTCAGAGGAGCCATGAGGGTGGGGGGCGCGCCCTCCTGCCTCGTGGCTGCCTCGTTGCGTCTCCGACTTCATCTTCAAGTCTTCCGGTTTGCTTTTGGTCCAAGAAAGATCATTGCGAAGGTTTCATTCCGTTTGGACTCGATTTGGTATTCCTTTTCTGCAAAACTCTAAAATAGGCAAAAAAAAACAGAAACTGGCACTGGGCCCTTAGTTAATAGGTTAGTCCCAAAAATAATAAATTGCATATCAATGCCTATTAAACTTCCAAAACAGATAATATAATAGCATGGAACTATCAAAAATTATAGATACGTTGGAGACGTATCAAGCTTCAACCTGATAAGCTCGAACCCAAATCGGAGAAGTGCGCCTTCATAGGATACCCAAAGGAAACTATTGGGCACACCTTCTATCACAGATCCGAAGGCAAGATATTCGTTGCTAAGAATGGATCCTTTCTAGAGAAGGAGTTTCACTCGAAAGAAGTGAGTGGGAGGAAAGTAGAACTTGATGAGGTAATTGTACCTTCTCCCGAATTGGTAAGTAGTTCATCACAAAAATCAGTTGCAGTGATTCCTACACCAATTAGTGATGAAGCTAATGATGATGATCATGAAACTTCAGATCGATTTACTACTGAGCCTCGTAGGTCATCTAGAGTACGGTCCGCACCAGAGTGGTACGGTAATCCTGTTCTGGAAGTCATGTTACTAGACCATGATGAACCTACGAACTATGAGGAAGCGATGGTGAGCCCAGATTCCGCCAAATGGCTTGAGGCCATGAAATCTGAGATGGGATCCATGTATGAGAACAAAGTTTGGACTTTGGTGGACTTGCCCAATGATCGGCAAGCCATAGAAAATAATTGGATCTTCAAGAAGAAGATTGAGGCTGACGGTAATGTTACTGTCTACAAAGCTTGACTTGTTGCAAAAGGTTTTTGACAAGTTCAAGGAGTTGACTACGATTAGACCTTTCACCCGTAGCAATGCTTAAGTCTGTCCGAATCATGTTAGCAATTACCGCATTTATGATTATGAAATTTGGCAAATGGATGTCAAAACTGCATTCCTTAATGGATTTCTTAAAGAAGAGTTGTATATGATGCAACCAGAAGGTTTTGTCGATCGAAAGGGTGCTAACAAAGTGTGCAAGCTCCAGCAATCCAATTATGGACTGGTGCAAGCCTCTTAGAGCTGGAATATACGCTTTGATAGTGTGATTGTCGGTGTTCTGGGAACGGGGGTCCCCAGACTTGCCTGCCTGCGGCCTACAGCATGGCTCGAAGGAGGCCCAGCACAGCCCATCTTCATCAACACAAGGTCAAGACCCTCGCGAGGGGCCAAGCCTCGCGGGGCGGACGACAAGGAGCTTCCTCAGGCACGGCCTCGTCAGGCTGGCTCATGAGGAGCCGGAGAGTTCAAGGCGGGGTACCTCGCGAGGTGCCCATGACGCAAGCCATGACGACCAAGGGTGCCAGTCGGGCGCCAGCCCGCGCAATGTCCTCCTTTCCTCTTTGAAGCAAAGGTAGCAAGCGCAGGCGAGAGCATCAAGCAAAGGCGTCCATTTCGGTGCAACAAGACCAAGACCAGCCCAACGGCCAGAAGGAAGTCATTGTGGAGCCCAAGTCGGCGTCACCACCAGAGCCTTTGACAGGAGAGGACCAACTTTAGTCAGGATAAGTTTACCCGCTATTCCCCTTCAAAATGGCCAATTGTTGGCGCCCTTCCGGCTCAATATTTGGGGGAGAGGCCCAGGGCCTTTGCCTATAAATAGGACTCGACACCCCCAGGGTAGAGGCATCAAAAGAACAAGGATAGAAAGACACCGAGAGAAAGAGAGGCGACTGAACTCCCCCTAGCAGTTCGTCGCGCCAGTCAAGAACAGACCCTCGCGAGGCTGTTCTTCCATTGTATTGTTCCTCATCCGCCCAAGAGGCAATCCACCACACCACACCTTTGGGTAGGGTATTACACCACAATGGTGGCTGAACGATATAAATCTTGTGTCTCTTGTGCTGTTCTGTTTGGTAGTTTAGTTCCTAGCGATTCAGCCAGGAGCGAGCCGGAGGAGGGTTGAATCTCTGCGCGCACCCCAGTGTTCGAACCTCAAGGGTCTGGCGGAACCCAAAATCCGACATTTGGCTTGCCAGGTAGGGGTGCGCCGGAATTTGCCTTCCGTCGTCTCGTTCTTCCCCGACGACCGCATCCATGTCTGACGCTCGTCGGGCTCGCGCCGAGCGCCGAGCCGCCCTCGCTTCCCATGTCGCCCAGACGGCTCCCGTCGCCGGGCGCCCTTGTCATTCCCGTTGCATGCCGTCAACGCCGCCACCGGCCCGGCGGGGAACGAACAACAAGCATCGTCCCAGCATCCATCCATGAGGCGGGACGGCCGCACTGCCACGCCCTCGCTCACCCCCGCTAGTTCTTCGTCACGCGCGCCCCGCGCGGCCATGGAGGCCCGAGCTGCGCTCATCGCGGCAAACGACCTCCTGCACTACCGCCCCATCGACGACGTCTACGAAGAATGGCTCGACCGAGTCACCGAGCTCGTCCGCGCCGCAGGAGGCACCCCCGTGCCGTCCTTCTCGCTGCACCGCACCCCGCCCTGCACGGGCAATGAAGCTCCTGGGGCGCCTCAGCCGCCTCCTCCACAAGAAGGCGGCCTGGCCCCAAGGCACGCGGCCCCTGGGCGGAACCCACTCCGTCAGGCGCCAGCGCGGCAAGAGCAGAGCTGCCAAGAAGTCCCTCGCCCTCGAGAAGCTGCCCGAGCGCTCCCTGCTCCCTGCATGGGGACCCACAGGACCAAGCTCTCCGTCGCCCAAGGCCCCCAATGGCCACGGCGGGCTACCGCGCCTTCACCTCCGAGCTGCGTAGTGTCACGTGGCCCAGCAAGTTCAAGCCAGACCTGCCTCCTCGCTACGACGGCACGGCTGACCCTGCAGAGTTCCTCCAACTCTACGAGTTGGGAATCGAGGCTGCCAACAGAGACGAAAAGGCCATGGCGAACTGGTTTCCCATGGCGCTCAAGGACGGAGCCCTTTTGGCTCTGAATCGGCCCTGCACGATCTCCTCTGGGATGAGATGCGCACCGCTTCATCGCCAACTTCGTGGTACTCGCGACCGCCACCGCCGTGAGCGAGATCGCCGCATCAAGCAGCAACCAGGGAAACATCGCAAAAGTACATCCAGCGCTTCAACAACGCGCCTCAAGATCCCGGGGTGTGAAGGAGGCCATCATCTCAGCCTTCTCCGACGGTGTGCGCGACGTCAAGATGAAGGAGGAGCTAGCGATGCATGAAGACCTGTGCACCTCCTTGGAGCTGTTCAACTTGGCGACCAAGTGCGCCAGGGCTGAGGAGGGACGCCTCCCCCTCCTCGAGCTGCTTGCCATGGACCCCGAAGAGAAGAAGCCCAAGGCCAAGGACGTGAAGCGCAAGGGGGCTGCTGTACTCGCGGCCGAGCCAGACACCAAGCGGGGCAGAGATCAGCCCGAATCCTCCAAGGGCAGTCGGTACTGCGTGTACCACGACCTCGACACCCACAACACCAATGAATGCCAAGAGCTCTGGGCCGTGCGTGAAGGAAGGGTCGGCAGATGTCCCGACTGCAGCGACCGGGGCTACGGCCGAGGAGGAGGAAGGAATGCAGGACGATGGGAAGATCGCGGCCCGCGCCAAGGTGGCGCGACCAACCTCGCGAGGAATCATGGCAGGATCCGCCTCGCAAGGGAGGTTGGAGGGATCAGCCTCGCGAGGATCGCCCGCAAGCGAACGCAGGCCTCCCTTCGCTGCCGCCGCAGCCAAGGAGAAATGAAGACCATCATCAGGACTAGGGGCCTGGAGGCTTCCAGGAACCACGTGCAATCGCCTGCATCCTGGGTGGAGCTCAAGCCCCAGCCTCCCAGCGCATCTTCAAGCAGTTCACCCGCGAAGTGAATGCAGTCCTCCCCAAGCTCAAGGCCACGCGCCCTCTTAGGTGGTTGGCATGCGCCATCACGTTTAACTCAGCGGATCATCTCAAGTGCGCGGCCACGGCCGGAGTCCTCCCGATGCTTTGTTCCCCAATCATCAGCAACGTGCTAGTCACCAAGACCCTCATCAACGGCGGGGCAGGGCTCAACGTCCTATTCATGGAAACATTCAACAATCTTCAGGTGCCCTACAGTCAGCTTCAGCCAACCAAGCCCTTCTCTGGAGTCACCGACGGCTCCACGGTCCCGATCGGGCGGGTCCGCCTTCCTGTCACCTTCGGTAGCAGAACAACTACCAAGACCGAGCTCATCGACTTCGGCGTCGCCCACATTCGCTGCCGTCAACGCCATCCTTGGGTACCCGCGCTGGCCAAGTTCATGGCCGTAACCCACCACGGCCACTAACGTCCTCAAGATGCCAGGAAGCGGCGGGGTCATCACGGTGCCCTGCGAAGAGAGAGACGCAGTGTGCTCCCTGGAGCGAGCCTTTCAGGCCACATCACTGGAAGACCTAGACTGCGGAAGCAGGAGGCTTCCCGAGGCTGCACCCAAGAAGAAGAAGGCGTCGTCCGGCCCGGCCCCTCAGGAGGCAGGCCCCTTAGGGCCCGCGCCTGCTCAGGGGGAGCCTCCTTCCATTGCATAGGGAAGCGCACCCGGCGCCCTCCTCAGGCAGGGCTCGGGGGCTCTCCCCTGGAGGGCCGCCGACCTCGCCAAGGTCACGAGGGAGGCGCTTGGGCACCACGTGGAGGCGTGCTTCGAAGCACGTTTCCCTCAAGAAGGAGCAAGGCAAGGAGGGCCAAACCCTCAGGGGTTCATCAGCAAGGCTATTCAGGAGTTATAGGAGTCAAGAGTCATGAGAGGCAGCCGCCGCCTACCCGCTATGGCCCCCCATCCAGGCGAGGATGGTGGGCTGCGCGTCTGCATCGACATACCGGGGCTCAACCGAGCCGCGTCTCAAGAGTGCCTCTGGCCCTCGCGAGTGGGACGTTGCGAAGGTCCCCCCCACAGCTATGTGCGCATGCCTTACGGCTTGCCAAACGCGGCTGCTGCGCACCAGCGCCTCATGAGGGCCATCTTGGAGGCTCAAGAGGTCCGGCGTGCCGCAGCCCTGGCGGAGATGGAGATGGCCCGCGAGGAGCCGCCAGCACCTCCAGAGCCTCCAGAGGCCCCTGGGCCTGGGGGCTCATGAGGATCGGCTCCCACAGCCCACCGAGTCTGCTACACCAACACCCCTTCGTCCCCAACATCATCAGGTGGCATCTTTTAAGTTTCGTTTCTGGCTGGGAGCGCCCTCAGGGCTGCATTATTCCCAGGCCGCGTGGGTCCGTCCCTGCGGCATGTATCCCTTTTATTTCATGTCCTTAGCTTACCTTATTGGGGGCGCCCCTCGGGCTGCATCATCCCCAAGCTGCTCGGGCCTGTCCCAGCGGCATGTATCCTTCTCGCATTTATCTTAGGGCTATGCTTTCGATCCGCCATGCTTGTTGTTTGGCGCCTTTTTCTCCCGGGTGTTGGAATCTTGGGCGTTAAAGGGGGGGGGGTGCCTGAGCATCGCGACTCAGGGCTCCTACCGGCTCTCCGACCCTCACCCTCTGGTCTTGTCCATGGCATCGCGACCTGGCATGCCAGCGACGGCTGAGACTAGCCCGAGAGCCGGGACCCGAGAACGTAGAGTTTCGCCATCTAACCAAGCTTGCGCGTTAAAGGGGGGGTGCCTGAGCATCGCGACTTAGGGCTCTTACCGGCTCTCCGGCCCTCACCCTCTGGTCTTGTCCGTGGCATCGCGACCTGGCATGCCAGGGACGACTGAGACCAGCCCGAGAGCCGGGACCCGAGGACGTAGAGTTTCGCCATCTAACCCAGCTTGTGCGTTAAGGGGGTGCCTGAGCATCGCGACTCAGGGCTCCTACCGTCTCTCCGGCCCTCACCCTCTGGTCTTGTCCATGGCATCGCGACCTGGCATGCCAGCGACGGCTGAGACCAGCCCGAGGGCCAGGACCCGAAGACGTAGAGCACCGGCATCTGGCCAAATTTGCAGGAACACACTCGAAGATAAGGCCCAGAGCTAGGCACAACCCGCCTTGAGGTAGGGCCCCGTGAGTCGCGCGCTGGCTCACGGGTACCCCGATACACCTCACAAGGCCTTTCACGCCCCTCCAGAGCAACTAACGGCTAACTGTCAATCGTCGCGACAAATCCTTGTTCCTTCTGTGATGAGCCCGCAGGGTCCCTCCAAGGAGCGTCGCCAAGCAACCTCACACTGGCCAAGGCATGGATCTAGCGCCGCACCAGGAGGCGTTTTTCTGACCCTCGAGATAAGTCACTTTCTGGAATCATTGATCATCGCAGCACCGCCCCCGCACCAAGTGCAATCCCGTGTTAGCAACGTCGCTCTCCTTTCTCATCGAATGATGGCTACTTGAGCTCTAAGGGGGACCTCCTGAGCATCGCGACTCAGGGGCTCTTACCGGACCTCGGGCCGCTCACCTCCTGGCCTTGACCACGGCATCGCGACCTGGCATACCAGCGACGGCTGAAGCCGCCTTGGGATTGGGACCTGTCGGCGCAGAGCATCAAGCCCTCGCGAGGTCTGAAAGGACGAAACTAAGCTAAAACGGAATAAGCATCTCGCACTGCTTCACAATAAGGATCATATTGACAGACGAACTACAAACATCTTACAAGCCCCCGTGGGGTATATTCTTGGCTCCTCGCAGGAACAGAAGGCGCGAATCCTAAGGAGTCCTAGCTACAGGGGGCATCGCGGTAGACACCATCATCAACAGTGGGCCGCCCAGCACCGACGCCAACCCCATCCAGATCAGAGGCGGCGACGGCCTGGCGAGCCCACCCTGCTCCGAGAATGGCACAGGCTCGGGGGCTCGTAGCTGTCGTCGCTCGTCTCCGGAGTCGCAAGGAGCTCGGCGGAGTCACTGGATCCTCCGGCGCCTCCGTCGCCTGAGGAGCGGCCAAGGGAGCGCTCAGCCGGCCTCTGTTTCGCCGTAGCAGGGTCCCGACCGCCTCTCCCGGGGCAGCACTCCAACCGTCGACCTCCACGATCGAAGGTAATCATGACCCGCTTTGCATGCAGGGACTTATCGAATCCGTGCGGTTACCAAGGCGTCGTGGGGAAGTAGAGGCGCCCACATCCAATCAACCGCCACGCGGCGCCCAAAACCCATGAGCTGATAGAGACCCGCGACGCTCAGACTTGCCCTTTGCCTTCTGCTTGGCCAAGTTCGGGCGCCGTGGGCTGGGGGCTCTTGTCGGCGTTGCTGGGAACGAGGGTCCCCAGACTTGCTCTGCTGCTGCCTCTGGCGTGGCTCAAGGAGTCCCAAAGACAGCCCATCTTCATCAACACAAGCTCAAGACCCTCGCGAGGCCAAGCCTCATGGGCGGACGACAAGGAGCTTCCTCGAGCACGACCTCGTCAGCTGGCTCATGAGGAGGCGGAGAGTTCAAGGCGGGGTACCTCGCGAGGTGCCCATGACGCAAGCCATGACGACCAAGGGCGCGATCGGGCGCCAGCCCACCTGATGTCCTCCTTTCCTCTTTGGTGCGAGAGGAGCAAGCGCAGCGAGAGCATCAAGCAAAGGCGTCCATTTCGTGCAACAAGACCAAGACCAATAACGGCGGAAGGAAGTCATTGTGGAGCCCAAGCGGCATCACCACGAGCCTTTTGAAGCGAGGACCAACTTTAGTCGGGATAAGTGTATCCGCTGTTCCCCTTCAAAATGGCCAATTGTTGGCGCCCTTCCCGCTCAATATTTGGGGAGAGGCCGGGGCTTTGCCTATAAATAGGACTAGCCACCCCGTGGTAGAGGCATCGAAAGAACAAGGATAGAAAGACACAGAGAGAGAGAGGCGATCAACCCCCCTAGCAGTTCATCGCGCCATCAAAGAAGACCCTCATGAGGCTGTTCTTCCATTGTATTGTTCCTCATCCGCCCAAGAGGCAATCCACCACACCACACACTGGAGTAGGGTATTACACCACAATGGTGGCCTGAACCAGTATAAATCTTGTGTCTCTTGTGCTGTTCTGTTTGGTAGTTTAGTTCCTAGCGATTCGGCGAGGAGCGAGCCGGAGGAGGGTTTAATCTCCGTGCGCACCCCAGTGTTCGAACCTCAAGGGTCTGCTGGAACCCGAAATTCGACAGTTATCAAAGCATATGGTTTTATACAGACTTTTGGAGAAGCCCGTATTTACAAGAAAGTGAGTGGGAGCTCTGTAGCACTTCTAATATTATATGTGGATGACATATTGTTGATTGGAAATAATACATAATTTTTGGATAGCATAAAAGGATACTAGAATAAGAATTTTTCAATGAAAGACCTCGGTGAAGCTGCTTACATATTGGCCATCAAGATCTATAGAGATAGATCAATACGCTTAATTGGACTTTCACAAAGCACATACCTTGATAAAGTTTTGAAGAAGTTCAAAATGGATCAGTCAAAGAAAGGGTTCTTGCCTGTGTTACAATGTGTGAAGTTGAGTCAGACTCAATGCCCGACCACTGCAGAAGATAGAGAGAAAATGAAAGTCATTCCCTATGCCTCAGCCATAGGTTCTATCATGTATGCAATGCTGTGTACCAGACCTGATGTGTGCCTTGCTATAAGTATAGCAGGGAGGTACCAAAGTAATCCAGGAGTGGAGCACTGGACATCGGTCAGAGCATCCTAAAATATCTGAAAAAGACTAAGGATATGTTTCTTGTTTATGGAGGTGACAAAGAGCTTGTCATAAATGGTTACGTCGATGCAAGCTTTGACACTAATCTGGATGACTCTAAGTCGCAATCCGGATACATATTTATATTTAATGGTGGAGCTATCAGTTGGTGTAGTTCCAAGCAGAGCGTCGTGGCGGGATCTACGTGTGAAGCAGAGTACATAGCTGCTTTGGAAGCAGCAAATGATGGAATCTGGATGAAGGAGTTCATATCCGATATAGGTGTAATACCTAGTGCATCAGGTCCAATGAAAATCTTTTGTGACAATACTGGAGCAGTTTCCTTGACAATGGAATCCAGATTTCACAAGAGAACCAAACACATCAAGAGATGCTTCAATTCCATCCACCATCAAGTCGCGGAGGGAGACATAGAGATTTGCAAGATACATACGGATCTGAATGTTGTAGACCCATTGACTAAGCCTCTTCCACGAGCAAAACATGATCAACACCAAGACTCCATGGGTGTTAGAACCATTACTTTGTAATCTAGATTATTGACTCTGGTGCAAGTGGGAGACTGAAGGAAATATGCCCTAGAGGCAATAATAAAATTATTATTTATATTTCCTTATATCATAATAAATGTTTATTATTCATGCTAGAATTGTATTAACCAGAAACTTAGTACATGTGTGAATACATATACAAAACAGAGTGTCCCTAGTATGCCTCTACTTGACTAGCTCGTTAATCAAAGATGGTTATGTTTCCTAACCATAGACATGTGTTGTCATTTGATGAACGGGATCACATCATTAGAGAATGATGTGATGGACAGGACCCATCCGTTAGCTTAGCATTATTATCGTTACAGTTTTATTGTTACTTCTTTCTTCATGATTTATACATGTTCCTCTGACTATGAGATTATGCAACTCCTGATTACTGGAGGAACACCTTGTGTGCTATCAAACATCACAACGGAACTGGGTGATTATAAAGATGCGATAAAGGTGTCTCCGAAGGTGTTTGTTGAGTTGGCATAGATCAAGATTAGGATTTGTCACTCCGTGTATCGGAGAGGTATCTCTGGGCCCTCTCGGTAATGCTCATCACTATAAACCTTGCAAGCAATGTGATTAATGAGTTAGTTACGGGATAAAGCTTTACGGAACGAGTAAAGAGACTTGCCAGTAACGAGATTGAACTAGGTATGATGATACCGATGATCGAATCTCGGGCAAGTAACATACCGATGACAAAGGAAACAACGTATGTTCTTGTGCGGTTTGACCGATAAAGATCTTCGTAGAATATGTAGGAGCCAATATGAGCATCTGGGTTCCACTATTGGTTATTGATCATAGATGTGTCTCGATCATGTCTACATAGTTCTCGAACCCATAGGGTCCGCACGCTTAACTTTCGATGACGATTTGTATTATGAGTTATGTGATTTGATGACCGAAGTTTGTTCGGAGTTCCGGATGAGATCACGGACATGACGAGGAGTCTTGAAATGGTCGAGAGGTAAAGATTGATATATTGGAAGGTTATATTCGGACACCGGAATGGTTACGGAGTGATTCGGTATTTTTGAATCCGGAGGTTCGGACCCCGGGAAGTAGTGGGCCTTCATAGGCCTTAGTGGAAAGGAGAGGAGGGCCGCACGCCCCCCATGTCAAGTCCGAATTGGCCTAGGGAGGGGGCGGTGCACCCCTCTTTCCTTCTCCCTCTCCTCCTCCTTCCCTCTCCCCCCTCTTGGAAAAGGAAGGGGAGTCCAACTAGGATTGGGAATCCTAGTTGGACTCCCCCTATGGCACGCCCCTCCTCGCAGCCGGCCTCCTCCTCTCCCTCCTTTATATACATGGCCAGGGGGCACCCCAGAGTACACCATACGCCCAAACTGCGAGTGTTGATGACCGACACGTAAGCGCACCTTGGGGTTCAACAACCATGGAAATCGCTTTGGGACCCCAAAACGGTGAGTATAGTAGTCCACGAAACGGGTCAGAATAGACTAAACTGCAAGTGCTGATGACCGACACGTTAACGCAGCCCGGGGTTCGTTAATCATGGAAATCACTCCGGGACCCAAAAACAGTGAGTAATAGTCCACGAAAAGGGCCATAATCGGTCAAAACTGCGAGTGTTGATGACCGACATGTAAGTGCACCTTGGGGTTCAACAACTATGGAAATCGCTTCGGTATGCCAAAACGGGGAGTGATAGTCCATCAAACGGGTCAGAATTGGCCAAAACTATGAGTGTTGACGATGGACACGTAAAGGCACCTCGGGGATCGTCAACCGTGGAAATCACTTTGGGACCCCAAAATGCTGAGTAATAGTGCACAAAACGGACAAGAATCGACCAAAATTGTGAGTGTTGATAACCAACAAGTAAACGCACCCCGGGGTTCGTCAATCATGGTAATCACTTCGGGACCCCAAAACTGAGTAGTAATCCGAGAAACGGGCTAGAATCGGCCCAAATTGCGAGTCTTGACGACCAACATGTAAGCACACCTTAGGGTTCGACAACCATGGAAATCGCTTTGGGACCCCAAAACGATGAGTAATATTCCACGAAACGGGTCAGAATCGACAAAAACTGCTAGTGTTGATGACCGACACGTAAACGCACCCGGGGTTCTTTAATCTTGGAAATCAATCCGGGACCCCAAAACAGTGAGTAATAGTCCACGAAATGGGCTAGAATCGGCCAAAACTGCGAGTGTTGATGACCAACACGCAATCGCACCTTGGGGTTAAACAACTATGGAAATCGCTTCGGGACCCCAAAACGGGGAGTAATAGTCCATGAAACGGGTCAGAATTGGCCAAAACTATGAGTGTTGACGATGGACATGTAAACACACCTTGGGGATCGTCAACCGCGGAAATCACTCTGGGACCCCAAAACACTGAGTAATAGTGCACGAAACGGACCAGAGTCGGCGAAAATTGTGAGTGTTGATGACCGACTCGTAAACGGACCATGGGGTTCATCAATCGTGGCAATCACATCGAGACCCAAAAACTGAGTAACAATCCTAGAAACGGCCAGAATCGGCCCAAACTATGAGTCTTGACGACCAACACATAAGCACACCATGGGGTTCGAAAACCATGGAAATCCCTTTGGGACCCCAAAACGGTGAGTAATAGTCCATGAAACGGGTCAGAATCGACAAAAACCACGAGTGTTGATGACCGACACGTAAATGCACCGCAGGGTTCGTTAATCGTGCAAATCGCTCTAGGACCCGAAAACGGTGAGTAATAATCCACGAAACCAACCAGAATTGGCCAAAATTGTGAGTGTTGATCACCGACACGTGAACGCACCCTGGGGTTCGTCAGCCATGAAAAACACTTCGGGGCCCCAAAACTGAGTAATAGTCAGGAAACGGGCAAGAATCAGCCCAAACTGCGAGTGTTGATGACCGACACATAAGCACACCTTGGGGTTCAACAACCATGGAAATCACTTTGGGACCCCTAAACGGTGAGTAATAGTCCACGAAACGGGTCAGAATAGACAAAAACTGCGAGTGTTGATGACCGACATATTAACGCACCCCGGGGTTCGTTAATCGTGGAAATCACTCCGGGACCCCAAAACAATGAGTAATAGTCCATGAAACGGGCCAGAATCAGCCAAAACTGCGAGTGTTGGTGACCGACACGTAAGCGCACCTTTTGGTTCAACAACTATGGAAATCGCTTCAGGACCCCAAAACGGGGAGTAATAGTTCATGAAACGGGTCAGAATTGGCCCAAACTGTGAGTGTTGACGATGGACACGTAAACACACCTCAGGGATCGTCAACCGTGAAGATCACTCTAGGACCCCAAAACGCTAAGTTATAGTGCACGAAACGGACCAGAATCGGCCAAAATTGTGACTGTTCATGACCGACACGTAAACGCACCCCAGGGTTCGTCAATCATGGAAATCACTTCCGGACCCCAAAACCGAGTAATAATCCAAGAAAAGGGCCAGAATTGGCCCAAACTGCGAGTCTGAAGACCAACACATAAACACACCTTGGGGTTCGACAACCATGGAAATCCATTTGGGACCCCAAAACGGTGAGTAATAGTCCATTAAACGGGTCAAAATCGACAAAAACCACGAGTGTTGATGACCAACACATAAATGCACCCCAGGGTTCGTTAATCGAGCAAATCGCTCTAGGACCCGAAAACGGTGAGTAATAATCCACAAAACTAACCAGAATTGGCCAAAATTGTGAGTGTTGATCACCGACACATACACGCAGCCTGGGGTTCGTTAGCCGTGAAAAACACTTCGGGGCCCCAAAACTGAGTAATAGTCAGGAAACGGGCCAGAATCGGCCCAAACTACGAGTGTTGATGACCGACACGTAAGCGTACCTTGGGGCTCAACAACCATGGAAATCACTTTTGGACCCCAAAATGGTGAGTAATAGTCCACGAAACGGGTCAGAATAGACAAAAACCGCGAGTGTTGATGACCGACACGTTAACGCACGCCGAGGTTCGTTAATCGTGAAATCACTCCGGGACCGCAAAACAGTGAGTAATAGTCCATGAAATGGGCCAGAATCGGCCAAAACTGCGAGTGTTGGTGACCAACACGTAAGCGCACCTTTGGGTTCGACAACTATGGAAATCGCTTCGGGACCCCAAAACGGGGAGTAATAGTCCATGAAACGGGTCAGAATTGGCCAAAACTATGAGTGTTGATGATGGACACGTAAACACACCTCAGGGATCGTCAACCGTGAAAATCACTCTGGGACCCCAAAACGCCGAGTTATAGTGCATGAAACGGACCAAAATCGGCCAAAATTGTGAGTGTTCATGACCGACACGTAAACAAACCCTGTGGTTAAATCAATCATGGAAATCACTTCCAGATCCCAAAACCGAGTAATAATCCAAGAAACGGGCCAGAATTGGCCCAAACTCCGAGTCTTGAAGATCAACACATAAGCACACCTTGGGGTTCGACAACCATGGAAATCCCTTTGGGACCCCAAAACAGTTACTAATAGTCCATGAAACGGGTTAGAATCAACAAAAACCACGAGTGTTGATGACCGACACGTAAATGCACCCCAGGGTTCATTAATCGTGCAAATCGCTCTGGGACCCAAAAACGATGAGTAATAATCCACGAAACCAACCAGAATTGGCCAAAATTGTGAGTGTTGATCACCGACACGTAAACGGACCCCGGGGTTCGTCAGCCGTGAAAAACACTTCGGGGCCCCAAAACTGAGTAATAGTCAGCAAACGGGCCAGAATCAGCCCAAACTGCGAGTGTTGATGACCGACACGTAAGCACACCTTGGGGTTCAACAACCATGGAAATCACTTTGGGACCCCTAAACGGTGAGTAATAGTCCACGAAACAGGTCAGAATAGACAAAAACCGCGAGTGTTGATGACCGACACGTTAACGCACCCCGGGGTTCGTTAATCATGGAAATTACTCCGGGACCCCAAAACAGTGAGTAATAGTCCATGAAACGGGCCAGAATCAGCCAAAACTGCGAGTGTTGGTGACCGAAACGTAAGCGCACCTTTGGGTTCAACAACTATGGAAATCGCTTCAGGACCCCAAAACAGGGAGTAATAGTCCATGAAACGGGTCAGAATTGGCCAAAACTGTGAGTGTTGACGATGGACACGTAAACACACCTCAGGGATCGTCAACCGTGAAGATCACTCTAGGACCCCAAAACGCTGAGTTATAGGGCACGAAACGGACCAGAATCGGCCAAAATTGTGAGTGTTCATGATCGACACGTAAACGCACCCCAGGGTTCGTCAATCATGGAAATCACTTCCGGACCCCAAAACCGAGTAATAATCCAAGAAAAGGGCCAGAATTGGCCCAAACTGGGTGTCTTGAAGACCAACACATAAACACACCTTGGGGTTCGACAACCATGGAAATCCCTTTGGGACCCCAAAACGGTGAGTAATAATCCATGAAACGGGTCAAAATCGACAAAAACCACGAGTGTTGATGGCCGACACATAAATGCACCCCAGGGTTCGTTAATCGTGCAAATTGCTCTGGGACCCGAAAACGGTGAGTAATAATCCACGAAACTAACCAGAATTGGCCAAAATTGTGAGTGTTGATCACGGACACGTCGCGCACCACGGGTTAAATCAACCGTGAAAAACACTTCGGGCCCCAAAACCGAGTAATAGTCGAAGCGGGCGAGAATCAGCCCAAACTACGAGTGTTGATGGACCGACACGTAAGCGTACCTTGGGGTTCAACAACCATGGAAATCACTTTCGGACCCCAAAATGGTGAGTAATAGTCCACGAAACGGGTCAGAATAAACAAAAACCGCGAGTGTTGATGACCGACACGTTAACGCACGCCGAGGTTCGTTAATCGTGAAATCACTCCGGGACCGCAAAACAGTGAGTAATAGTCCATGAAATGGGCCAGAATCGGCCAAAACTGCGAGTGTTGGTGACCGACACGTAAGCGCACATTTGGGTTCAACAACTATGGAAATCGCTTCGGGACCCCAAAACGGGGAGTAATAGTCCATGAAACGGGTCAGAATTGGCCAAAACTATGAGTGTTGACGATGGACACGTAAACACACCTCAGGGATCGTCAACCGTGAAAATCACTCTGGGACCCCAAAACGCCGAGTTATAGTGCATGAAACGGACCAAAATCGGCCAAAATTGTGAGTGTTCATGACCGACACGTAAACAAACCCCAAGGTTCGTCAATCATGGAAATCACTTCCAGATCCCAAAACCGAGTAATAATCCAAGAAACGGGCCAGAATTGGCCCAAACTCCGAGTCTTGAAGATCAACACATAAGCACACCTTGGGGTTCGACAACCATGGAAATCCCTTTTGGACCCCAAAACAGTTACTAATAGTTCATGAAACGGGTCAGAATCGACAAAAACCACGAGTGTTGATGACCGACACGTAAATGCACCCCAGGGTTCATTAATCGTGCAAATTGCTCTGGGACCCAAAAACGGTGAGTAATAATCCACGAAACCAACCAGAATTGGCCAAAATTGTGAGTGTTGATCACCGACACGTAAACGGGCCCCGGGGTTCGTCAGCCGTGAAAAACACTTCGGGGCCCCAAAACTGAGTAATAGTCAGCAAACGGGCCAGAATCAGCCCAAACTGCGAGTGTTGATGACCGACACGTAAGCACACCTTGGGGTTCAACAACCATGGAAATCACTTTGGGACCCCTAAACGGTGAGTAATAGTCCACGAAACGGGTCAGAATAGACAAAAACCGCGAGTGTTGATGACCGACACGTTAACGCACCCCGGGGTTCGTTAATCATGGAAATCACTCCGGGACCCCAAAACAGTGAGTAATAGTCCATGAAACGGGCCAGAATTAGCCAAAACTGCGAATGTTGGTGACCGAAACGTAAGCGCACCTTTGGGTTCAACAACTATGGAAATCGCTTCAGGACCCCAAAACAGGGAGTAATAGTCCATGAAACGGGTCAGAATTGGCCAAAACTGTGAGTGTTGACGATGGACACATAAACACACCTCAGGGATCGTCAACCGTGAAAATCACTCTAGGACCCCAAAACGCTGAGTTATAGGGCACGAAACGGACCAGAATCGGCCAAAATTGTGAGTGTTCATGATCGACACGTAAACGCACCCCAGGGTTCGTCAATCATGGAAATCACTTCCGGACCCCAAAACCGAGTAATAATCCAAGAAAAGGGCCAGAATTGGCCCAAACTGCGAGTCTTGAAGACCAACACATAAACACACCTTGGGGTTCGACAACCATGGAAATCCCTTTGGGACCACAAAACGGTGAGTAATAATCCATGAAACGGGTCAAAATCGACAAAAACCACGAGTGTTGATGGCCGACACATAAATGCACCTCAGGGTTCATTAATCATGCAAATTGCTCTGGGACCCGAAAACGGTGAGTAATAATCCACGAAACTAACCAGAATTTGCCAAAATTGTGAGTGTTGATCACCGACACGTAAACGCACCACAGGGTTCGTCACCGTGAAAACACTTCGGGCCCCAAACCGAGTAATAGTCGAAGCGGGCGAGAATCAGCCCAAACTACGAAAGTGTTGATGACCGACACGTAAGCGCACCTTGGGGTTCAACAACCATGGAAATCACTTCGGACCCCAAAATGGTGAGTAATAGTCCACGTAAAGCGGGTCAGAATAAACAAAACCGCGAGTGTTGATGACCAACACGTTAACGCACGCCGAGGTTCGTTAATCGTGAAATCACTCCGGGACCGCAAAACAGTGAGTAATAGTCCATGAAATGGGCCAGAATCGGCCAAAACTGTGAGTGTTGGTGACCGACACGTAAGCAAACCTTTGGGTTCGACAACTATGGAAATCGCTTCGGAACCCAAAACGGGGAGTAATAGTCCATGAAACGGGTCAGAATTGGCCAAAATTATGAGTGTTGACGATGGACACGTAAACACACCTCAGGGATCGTCAACCGTGAAAATCACTCTAGGACCCCAAAACGCAGAGTTATAGTGCATGAAACGGACCAGAATCGGCCAAAATTGTGAGTGTTCATGATCGACACGTAAACGCACCCCAGGGTTCGTCAATCATGGAAATCACTTCCGGACCCCAAAACCGAGTAATAATCCAAGAAAAGGGCCAGAATTGGCCCAAACTGCGAGTCTTGAAGACCAACACATAAACACACCTTGGGGTTCGACAACCATGGAAATCCCTTTGGGACCACAAAACGGTGAGTAATAATCCATGAAACGGGTCAAAATCGACAAAAACCACGAGTGTTGATGGCCGACACATAAATGCACCTCAGGGTTCGTTAATCATGCAAATTGCTCTGGGACCCGAAAACGGTGAGTAATAATCCACGAAACTAACCAGAATTTGCCAAAATTGTGAGTGTTGATCACCGACACGTAAACGCACCCTGGGGTTCGTCAGCCGTGAAAAACACTTCGGGGCCCCAAAACTGAGTAATAGTCAGGAAACGGGCCAGAATCAGCCCAAACTACGAGTGTTGATGACCGACACGTAAGCGTACCTTGGGGTTCAACAACCATGGAAATCACTTTCGGACCCCAAAATGGTGAGTAATAGTCCACGAAACGGGTCAGAATAAACAAAAACCGCGAGTGTTGATGACCAACACGTTAACGCACGCCGAGGTTCGTTAATCGTGAAATCACTCCGGGACCGCAAAACAGTGAGTAATAGTCCATGAAATGGGCCAGAATCGGCCAAAACTGTGAGTGTTGGTGACCGACACGTAAGCAAACCTTTGGGTTCGACAACTATGGAAATCGCTTCGGAACCCAAAACGGGGAGTAATAGTCCATGAAACGGGTCAGAATTGGCCAAAACTATGAGTGTTGACGATGGACACGTAAACACACCTCAGGGATCGTCAACCGTGAAAATCACTCTGGGACCCCAAAACGCAGAGTTATAGTGCATGAAACGGACCAAAATTGGCCAAAATTGTGAGTGTTCATGACCGACACGTAAACGCACCCCAGGGTTCGTCAATCATGGAAATCACTTCCAGATCCCAAAACCGAGTAATAATCCAAGAAAAGGGCCAGAATTGGCCCAAACTCCGAGTCTTGAAGATCAACACATAAGCACACCTTGGGGTTCGACAACCATGGAAATCCCTTTGGGACCCCAAAACAGTTACTAATAGTCCATGAAACGGGTCAGAATCGACAAAAACCACGAGTGTTGATGACCGACACGTAAATGCATCCCAGGGTTCATTAATCGTGCAAATCGCTCTGGGACCCAAAAACGGTGAGTAATAATCCACGAAACCAACCAGAATTGGCCAAAATTGTGAGTGTTGATCACCGACACGTAAACGGATCCCGGGGTTCGTCAGCCATGAAAAACACTTCGGGGCCCCAAAACTGAGTAATAGTCAGCAAACGGGCCAGAATCAGCCCAAACTGCGAGTGTTGATGACCGACACGTAAGCACACCTTGGGGTTCAACAACCATGGAAATCACTTTGGGACCCCTAAGCGGTGAGTAATAGTCCACTTAAGCGGGTCGAATAGACAAAACCGCGAGTGTTGATGACCGACACGTTAACGCACCCCGGGTTTCGTTAATCATGGAAATCACTCCGGGACCCCAAAACAGTGAGTAATAGTCCATGAAACGGGCCAGAATCAGCCAAAACTGCGAGTGTTGGTGACCGACACGTAAGCACACCTTTGGGTTCAACAACTATGGAAATCGCTTCAGGACCCCAAAACAGGGAGTAATAGTCCATGAAACGGGTCAGAATTGGCCAAAACTGTGAGTGTTGACGATGGACACGTAAACACACCTCAGGGATCGTCAACCGTGAAAATCACTCTAGGACCCCAAAACGCTGAGTTATAGGGCACGAAACGGACCAGAATCGACCAAAATTGTGAGTGTTCATGATCGACACGTAAATGCACCCCAGGGTTCGTCAATCATGGAAATCACTTCCGGACCCCAAAACCGAGTAATAACCCAAGAAAAGGGCCAGAATTGGCCCAAACTGCGAGTCTTGAAGACCAACACATAAACACACCTTGGGGTTCAACAACCATGGAAATCCCTTTGGGACCCCAAAACGGTGACGTAATAATTCATGAAACGGGTCAAAATCGACAAAAACCACGAGTGTTGATGGCCGACACATAAATGCACTCCAGGGTTCGTTAATCGTGCAAATTGCTCTGGGACCCGAAAACGGTGAGTAATAATCCACGAGACTAACCAGAATTGGCCAAAATTGTGAGTGTTGATCACCGACACGTAAACGCACCCTGGGGTTCGTCAGCCGTGAAAAACACTTCGGGGCCCCAAAACTGAGTAATAGTCAGGAAACGGGCCAGAATCAGCCCAAACTATGAGTGTTGATGACCGACACGTAAGCGCACCTTGGGGTTCAACAACGATGGAAGTCACTTTCGGACCCCAAAATGGTGAGTAATAGTCCACGAAATGGGTCAGAATAGACAAAAACCGCGAGTGTTGATGACCGACTAGTTAACGCACGCCGAGGTTCGTTAATCGTGAAATCACTCCGGGACCGCAAAACAGTGAGTAATAGTCCATGAAATAGGCCAGAATCGGCCAAAACTGCGGGTGTTGGTGACCGACACGTAAGCGCCACTTTGGGTTCAACAACTACGGAAATCGCTTCGGGACCCCAAAACGGGGAGTAACAGTCCATGAAACGGGTCAGAATTGGCCAAAACTATGAGTGTTGACGATGGACACGTAAACACACCTCAGGGATCGTCAACCGTGAAAATCACTCTGGGACCCCAAAACGCTGAGTTATAGTGCATGAAACGGACCAGAATCGGCCAAAATTGTGAGTGTTCATGACCGACACGTAAACGCACCCCAGGGTTCGTCAATCATGGAAATCACTTCCAGATCCCAAAACCGAGTAATAATCCAAGAAACGGGCCAGAATTGGCCCAAACTCCGAGTCTTGAAGATCAACACATAAGCACACCTTGGGGTTCGACAACCATGGAAATCCCTTTGGGACCCCAAAACAGTTAAAAATAGTCCATGAAGCGGGTCAGAATTGACAAAAACCACGAGTGTTGATGACCGACACGTAAATGCACCCCAGGGTTCATTAATCGTGCAAATCGCTCCGGGACCCAAAAAGGGAGAGTAATAATCCACGAAACTAACCATAATTGGCCAAAATTGTGAGTGTTGATCACCGACACGTAAATGGACCCTGGGGTTCGTCAGCCGTGAAAAACACTTCGGGGCCCCAAAACTGAGTAATAGTCAGCAAACGGGCCAGAATCAGCCCAAACTGCGAGTGTTGATTACCGACACGTAAGCACACCTTGGGGTTCAACAACCATGGAAATCACTTTGGGACCCCTAAACGGTGAGTAATAGTCCACGAAACGGGTCAGAATAGACAAAAACCGCGAGTGTTGATGACCGACACGTTAACGCACCCCGGGGTTCGTTAATCGTGGAAATCACTCTGGGACCCCAAAACAGTGAGTAATAGTCCATGAAACGGGCAAGAATCAGCCAAAACTGCGAGTGTTGGTGACCGACACGTAAGCACACCTTTGGGTTCAACAACTATGGAAATCTCTTCAGGACCCCAAAACGGGGAGTAATAGTCCATGAAACGGGTCAGAATTGGCCAAAACTGTGAGTGTTGACGATGGACACGTAAACACACCTCAGGGATCGTCAACCGTGAAGATCACTCTAGGACCCCAAAACGCTGAGTTATAGTGCACGAAACGGACCAGAATCGGCCAAAATTGTGAGTGTTCATGACCGACACGTAAACGCACCCCAGGGTTCGTCAATCATGGAAATCACTTCCGGACCCCAAAATCGAGTAATAATCCAAGAAAAGGGCCAGAATGGGCCCAAACTGCGAGTCTTGAAGACCAACACATAAACACACCTTGGGGTTCGACAACCATGGAAATCCCTATGGGACCCCAAAACGGTGAGTAATAGTCCATGAAACGGGTCAAAATCGACAAAAACCACGAGTGTTGATGAACGACACATAAATGCACCCCAGGGTTCGTTAATCGTGCAAATCGCTTTGGGACCCGAAAACAGTGAGTAATAATCCACGAAACTAACCAGAATTGGCCAAAATTATGAGTGTTGATCACCGACACATAAACGCACCCTGGGGTTCGTCAGCCGTGAAAAACACTTCGGGGCCCCAAATTTGAGTAATAGTCAGGAAACGGGTCAGAATCAGCCCAAACTACGAGTGTTGATGACCGACACGTAAGCGCACCTTGGGGCTCAGCAACCATGGAAATCACTTTCGGACCCCAAAATGGTGAGTAATAGTCCACGAAACGGGTCAGAATAGACAAAAACCGCGAGTGTTGATGACCGACACGTTAACACACGCCGAGGTTCGTTAATCATGAAATGACTCCGGGACCGCAAAACAGTGAGTAATAGTCCATGAAACGGGCCAGAATCGGCCAAAACTGCGAGTGTTGGTGACCGACACATAAGCGCACCTTTGGGTTCACCAACTATGGAAATCGCTTCGGGACCCCAAAACGGGGAGTAATAGTCCATGAAACGGGTCAGAATTGGCCAAAACTATGAGTGTTGACGATGGACACGTAAACATACCTCAGGGATCGTCAACCGTGAAAATCACTCTGGGACCCCAAAACGCTAAGTTATAGTGCATGAAACGGACCAGAATCGGCCAAAATTGTGAGTGTTCATGACCGACACGTAAACGCACCCCAGGGTTCGTCAATCATGGAAATCACTTCCAGATCCCAAAACCGAGTAATAATCCAAGAAACGGGCCAGAATTGGCCCAAACTCTGAGTCTTGAAGATCAACACATAAGCACACCTTGGGATTCGACAAGCATGGAAATCCCTTTGGGACCCCAAAACAGTTACTAATAGTCCATGAAACGGGTCAGAATCAACAAAAACCACGAGTGTTGATGACCGACACGTCAATGCACCCCAGGGTTCATTAATTGTGGAAATCGCTGTGGGCCCCGAAAACGGTGAGTAATAGTCTAGGAAATTGACCAGAATTGCCAAAATTGTGAGTGTTGATGACCGATACGTAAATGCACCTCGGGGTTCAACAACCATGGAAATCGCTTTGGGACCCCAAAACGGTGAGTAATAGTCCAAGAAACGGGCCAGAATCGACAAAAACCGCAGTGTTGATGACCCACACATAAATGCACCCCGGGGTTTGTTAATCATGGAAATCACTCCGGGACCCCAAAATAGAGAGTAATAGTCCATGAAACGGGCCAGAATCAACCAAATCTGCGAGTGTTGATGACCGACATGCAAGCGCACCTTGGGGTTCAACAACTAGGGAAATCGCTTCGGGACCCCAAAATGGGGAGTAATAGTGCATGAAACGGGTCAGAATTGGCCAAAACTATGAGTGTTGACGATGGACACATAAACGCACCTCGGGGATCGTCAACCGTGGAAATCACTCTGGGACCCCAAAACGCTGAGTAATAGTGCACGAAACGGACCAGAATCGGCCAAAATTGTGAGTGTTGATGACCGACACGTAAATGCACCACGGGGTTCTTCAATCGTGGAAATCACTTCGGGACCCAAAAATTGAGTAATAATCCAAGAAACGGCCAGAATCGGCCGAAACTGTGAGTCTTGACGACCAACACATAAGCACACCTTGGGGTTCGAAAACCATGGAAATTGATTTGGGACCCGAAAACGGTGAGTAATAGTCCATGAAATGGGTCAGAATTGACAAAACCACGAGTGTTGATGACTGATACATAAATGCACCCCAGGGTTCGTTAATCGTGCAAATCGCTCTGGGACCCGAAAACGGTGAGTAATAATCCACGAAACTAACCAGAATTGGCCAAAATTGTGAGTGTTGATGACCGACTCGTAAACTCACCCCGGGGTTTGTCATCCGTGAAAATCATTTCGGGGCCCCAAAACAGAGTAATAATGCAGGAAACGGGCCAGAATCGGCCCAAACTGCGAGTGTTGATGACCGACACGTAAGCACATTTTGGGTTCAACAACAATGGAAATCGCTTTGGGACCCCAAAACAGTGAGTAATAGTCCACGAAACGGGTCAGAATAGACAAAACTCGCGAGTGTTGATGACCAACACGTTAACGCAACCCGGGGTTCGTTAACCGTGGAAATCACTCCGGGACCCCAAACAGTGAGTAATAGTCCACAAAACGGGCCAGAATCGGCCAAAACTGCGAGTGTTGTTGAGCGACGCGTAAGCGCACCTTGGGGTTTAACAACTATGGAAATCGCTTCGGGACCCCAAAACGGGGAGTAATAGTCCATGAAACGGGTCAGAATTGGCAAAAACTGTGAGTGTTGACGATGGACACGTAAACGCACCTCGGGGATCGTCAACCGTGGAAATCACTCTGGGACCCCAAAATGCTGAGTAATAGTCCATGAAACGGACCAGAATCGGCCAAAATTGTGAGTGTTCATGACCGACACGTAAACGCACCCCGGCGTTCGTCAATCATGGAAATCACTTCGGGACCCAAGAACTGAGTAATAATCCAAGAAACGGGCCAGAATTGGCCCAAACTATGAGTCTTGATGACCAACACATAAGCACACCTTGGGGTTTGATAACCATGGAAATCACTTTGCGACCCAAAAACTGTGAGTAATAGTCCATGAAATGGGTCAGAATCGACAAAAACCACGAGTGTTGATGACCGACACGTAAATGCACCCCAGGGTTTGTTAATTATGGAAATCGCTCTGGGACCCGAAAACGGTGTGTAATAGTCCAGGAAACTGACCAGAATTGGCCAAAATTGTGAGTGTTGGTGACAGACACGTAAACGCACCCCGGGGTTCAACAACCATGGAAATCGCTTTGGGACCCCAAAACGGTGAGTAATAGTCCACGAACGGGTCAGAATCGACAAAAACCGCAGTGTTGATGACCGACACGTAAACGCACTCCGGGGTTTGTTAATCATGGAAATCACTCCCGGTCCCCAAAACAGTGAGTAATAGTCCACGTAACGGGCCAGAATCGGCCAAAACTGTGAGTGTTGATGATCGACACGCAACCGTACCTTGGGGTCCAACAACTATGGAAATCGCTTTGGGACCCCAAAACGGGGAGTAATAGTCCATGAAACGGGTCAGAATTGGCCCAAACTGTGAGGGATCGTCAACCATGGAAATCACTCTGGGAACCCAAAATGCTGAGTAATAGTGCATGAAACGTATCCGAATCGGCCAAAATTGTGAGTGTTGATGACCCACACGTAAACGCACCACGGGGTTCGTCAATCGTGGAAATCACTTCGGACCCACAAACTGAGTAATAATCCAAGAAACGGGCCAGAATCGGCCCAAACTGTGAGTCTTGATGACCAACACATAAGCACACCTTGGGGTTCGAAAACTATGGAAATCCCTTTGGGACCTGATGTCGACTACAAAACCTTCTTCTTGTAGACGTTGTTGGGCCTGCAAGTGCACAAGTTTATAGGACAGTAGCAAATTTCCCTCAAGTGGATGATCTAAGGTTTATCAATCCGTGGGAGGCGTAGGATGAAGATGGTCTCTCTCAAGCAACCCTGCAACCAAATAACAAAGAGTCTCTTGTGTCCCCGACACACCCAATACAATGGTAAATTGTATAGGTGCACTAGTTCGGCGAAGAGATGGTGATATAAGTGCAATATGGATAGTAGATATAGGTTTTTGTAATCTGAAATAATAAAAACAGCAAGGTAACTAATGATAAAAGTGAGCGTAAACGGTATTGCAATGATAGGAAACAAGGCATAGGGTTCATACTTTCACTATTGCAAGTTCTCTCAACAATAATAACATAGATAGATCATATAACAATCCCTCAACATGCAACAAAGAGTCACTCCAAAGCCACTAATAGCGGAGAACAAACGAAGAGATTATGGTAGGGTACGAAACCACCTCAAAGCTATTCTTTTGGATCAATCTATTAAAGAGTTCGTACTAGAATAACACCTTAAGACACAAATCAACCAAAACACTAATGTCACCTAGATAATCCATTATCACCTCAAGTATCCGTGGGCATGATTATACGATATGCATCACACAATCTCAGATTCATCTATTCAACCAACACAAAGTACTTCAAAGAGTGCCCCAAAGTTTCTACCGGAGAGTCAAGAAAACGTGTGCGAACCCCTATGCATAGGTTCATGGGCAGAACCCGCAAGTTGGTCACCAAAACGTACATCAAGTGGCACGTGATATCCCATTGTCACCATAGATAAACACGGCAAGACATACATCAAGTGTTCTCAAAGTAAAGACTCAATCCGATAAGATAACTTCAAGAGGGAAACTCAATTCATCACAAGAGAGTAGAGGGGGAGAAACATCATCAGATCCAACTACAATAGCAAAGCTCGGGATACATCAAGATCGTGCCATAGAGGGAACACGAGAGAGAACAAGAGAGAGAGAGAGAGAGAGAGAGAGAGAGATCAAACACATAGCTACTGGTACATACCCTCAGCCCCGAGTGTGAACTACTCCCTCCTCGTCATGGAGAGCGCCGAGATGATGAAGATGGCCACCGGTGATGGATTCCCCCTCCTGCAGGGTGCCGGAATGGGCCCTTGAGAGGTTTTTGGTGGATACAGAGACTTGCGGCGGCGGAACTCCCGATCTAACTTGATTTCTGATGGTTTTAGGGTACGTAGGCATATATAGGCGAAAGAAGTCGGTCGGGAGGTGCTCGAGGGGTCCACGAGACAGGGGGCCGCGCCCTGTTTGTGTGTATGTGGGGGGGGGGCGCCCCCTATCTCCTGGGCTCCTTGAGGGTCTTCTGACTTGATCTCCAAGCCTCCAGGATGATAATCTTCCAAAAAATCACGATGCCGAAGGTTTCATTCCGTTTGGACTCCGTTTGATATTCCTTTTCTTCGAAATACTGAAACAGGCAATAAAACAGCAATATGGGCTGGGCCTCCGGTTAGTCGGTTAGTCCCAAAAAATGATATAAATGTGTAAAATAAAGCCCATAAACATCCAAAAGGGGTAATATAATAGCATGGAACAATAAAAAATTATAGATACATTGGAGACGTATCAAGCATCCCCAAGCTTAATTCCTGCTCGTCCTCGAGTAGGTAAATGATAAAAACAGAATTTTTGATGTGGAATGCTACCTAGCATAATTCTCAATGTAATTTTCTTTATTGTGGCATGAATCTTCAGATCCAAATGATAAAAATAAAAGTTCATATTAACATGAAAATGGTGATACTTCAAGTATACTAATCAAAGTAATCATGTCTTCTCAAAATAACATGGCCAAAGAAAGTTATCCCTACAAAATCATATAGTCTGGCTGTTGCTCTATCTTCATCACACAAAGTATTTAAGCATGCACAACCCTGATGACAAGCCAAGCAATTGTTTCATACTTTAATAATCTCAAACTCTTTCAACTTTCACGCAATACATGAGCGTGAGCCATGGACATAGCACTATATGTGGAATAGAATGGTGGTTGTGGAGAAGACAAAAAGGAGAAGATAGTCTCACATCAACTAGGCGTATCAACAGGCTATGGAGATGCCCATTAATAGATATCAATGTGAGTGAGTAGGGATTGCCATGCAACAGATGCACTAGAGCTATAAATATATGAAAGCTCAACAAAAGAAACTAAGTGGGTGTGCATCCAACTCGCTTGCTCATGAAGACCCAGGGCATTTTGAGGAAGCCCATCATTGGAATATACAAGCCAAGTTCTATAATGAAAAATTCCCACTAGTATATGATAGTGACAACATATGAGACTCTCTATCATCAAGATCATGGTGCTACTTTGAAGCACAAGTGTGGAAAAAGAAATAGTAACATTGTCCCTTCTCTCTTTTTCTCTCATTTATTTTTTTCTTTTTCTTATTCTCTTTTTTGTTCTTTTTCTTTTTTTTCTTTGGCCTTTCTTTTTTTTCTTTTTCTTTTTGGCCTTTCTCTTTTCTCTTTTTTTTCTTTTGTAAAGTCCGAAGTCTCATCCCGACTTGTGGGGGAATCATAGTCTTCGTCATCCTTTCCTCACTAGGACAATGCTCTAATAATGAAGATCATCACACTTTTATGGATTTACAACTCAAAGCTAAAACAAGATATGACTCTATATGAATGCCTCCGGCGGTGTACCGGGGTATGCAATGAATCAAGAGCAACATGTATGAAGATTATGAAGGCGGCCTTGCCACAAATACAATGTCAACTACATGATCATGCAAAAAGCAATATGACAAAAGTAATGCGTGTCATATGAATGGAACAATGGAAAGTTGCATGGCAATATATCTCGGAATGGCTATGGAAATGCCATAATAGGTAGTTATGGTGGCTGTTTTGAGGAAGGAGTATGGTGGGTGTGTGGTACCGGCGAAAGTTGCACGATACAAGAGAGGCCAGCAATGGTGGAAGGGTGAAAGAGTGCGTATAATCCATGGACTCAACATTAATCAAAAGAACTCATATACTTTTTGCAAAAATTTAGAAGTCATCAAAAACCAAAGCACTGCGTGCATGCTCCTAGGGGGATAGATTGGTAGGAAAAGACCATCGCTCGTCCCCGACCGCCACTCATAAGGAAGACAATCAATAAATAAAATTGTGCTCCAACTTCATCACAAAGCGGTTCACCATACATGCATGTTACGGGAATCACAAGCTTCAACTCAAGCATTATTTAAATTCATAATCACCCAACTAGCATGACTTTAATATCACTACCTCCATATCTCAAAACAATTATCAAGTATCAAATTGATCATAGCATCCAATTCACTTTCTATAATAGTTTTTATTATACCCAACTTGGATGCTCATCATTCTAGGACCAACTTTGGAACCATAGCAAATACCATGCTGCTCTAAAAGACTCTCAAAATAATATAAGTGAATCATGAGAGACTAGCAGTTTCTACAAAATATAACCACCGCCGTGCTCTAAAAGATATAAGTGATGCACTAGAGCAAAAGACAAACTACTCCGAAAGATATAAGTGAAGATCAATGAGTAGTCGAATAATTGTGCAACTATGTGAAGACTCTCTAACATTAAAGAATTTCAGATCTTGGTATTGTATTCAAACAGCAAGCAAAGAAAAATAAAATGACATTACAAGGATAGCACAACTCATGTGAAGAAGCAAAAACTTAGGCTCAACCGATACTAACCGATAGTTGTTGAAGAAGAAAGGTGGGATGCCTACCGGGGCATCCCCAAGCTTAGATGCTTGAGACTTCTTGAAATATTATCTTGGGGTCCTTGGTCATCCCCAAGATTGAACTTTTGTGTCTCCTTAATTCCTCTCATATCATGGTTTCTCTTCTTTTTATCAAAAAGCTTCATTCACACCAAACTCAACAGAAAACTCGTAAGCTCCGTTAGTATAAGAAAATAAAATCACCACTTAGGTACTGTACTCCAACTGATCTATGGTTCATACCCTCCGATACTACTCATAGATTCATTAAAATAAGCAAACAACACATAGAAAACAGAATCTGTCAAAAACAGAATAGTCTGTAGTAATCTGTATCAAACGTATACCTCTGGAACTCCAAAAATTCTACCGAATTAGGAAATCCTAATAAATTTTTAGACCAATCGAGATCAAAAAGAATCATATCAGAAGCACGTTTTTGTGAATTAAAATAACTAATTGACTGGGTGCAAAAGTTTCTGATTCTCAGTAGGATCAACACAACTATCACCGTAAGCTATCCTAAAGGTCTTACTTGGCACTTTATTGAAACAAAAGCTATAAAACATGATTACTACACTAGCATAATCATGTGGACACACAAAAACATTAAGGATAAATATTGGGTTGTCTCCCAACAAGCGCTTTTCTTTAATGCCTTCCTAGCTAGGCATGATGATGACAATGATGCTCACATAAAAGATAAGAATTGAAACATAACGGGAGCATCATGAAGCATATGACTTGCACATTTAAGTCTAACCCACTTCCTATGCATAGGGATTTTGTGAGCAAACAACTTACGGGAACAATAATCAACTAGTGTAGGAAGGTAAAACAAACATAGCTTCAAAATTTTAAGCACATAGAGAGGAAACTTGATATTATTGCAATTCCTACAAGCATATATTCCTCCCTCATAATAATTTTCAGTAGCATCATGAATGAATTCAACAATATAACTAGCACCTAAAGCATTCTTTTCATGATCTACAAGCATAGAAAATTTACTACTCTCCACATAAGCAAAATTCTTCTCATGAATATTAGTGGGAGCAGACTCAACAAAATAATTATCATGTGAGGCATAATCCAATTGAAAACTAAATTCATGATGACAAGTTTCATGGTTATCATTATTCCTAATAGCATACAAGTCATCACAATAATCATCATAGATAGCAACTTTGTTCTCATAATCAATTGGAACCTCTTCCGAAATAGTGGAATCATCACTAAATAAAGTTGACACTCTTCCAAATCCACTTTCATATTCATCACAATAAGATTCAACATCCGACAAAATAGTGGGATCACTAATTCCTAAAGTTGACACTCTTCCAAACCCACTTTCATCAATATAATCATCATAAATAGGAGGCATGCTTTCATTAAAATAAATATTCTCATCAAAACTTGGGGGACTAAAAATATCGTATTCATCAAACATAGCTTCCCCAAGCTTGTGGCTTTGCATATCATTAGTATCATGGATATTCAAGGAATTCATACTAACAACATTGCAATCATGCTCATTATACAAAGATATAGTACCAAACATTCTATTGCATTCTTCTTCTAGCACTTGAGCACAATTTTCCTTTTCATCATACTCACGAAAGATATTAAAAAGGTGAAGCGTGTGAGACAAACTTAACTCCATTTATTGTAGTTTTCTTTTATAAAGTAAACTAGTGATAAAACAAGAAACAAAAAGATACGATTGCAAGATCTAAAGATATACCTTCAAGCACTCACCTCCCCGGCATCGGCGCCAGAAAAGAGCTTGATGTCTACTACACAACCTTCTTCTTGTAGACGTTGTTGGGCCTGCAAGTGCACAGGTTTGTAGGACAGTAGCAAATTTCCCTCAAGTGGATGACCTAAGGTTTATCAATCCGTGGGAGGCGTAGGGTGAAGATGGTGTCTCTCAAGCAACCCTGCAACCAAATAACAAAGAGTCTCTTGTGTCCCCATCACAACCAATATAATGGTAAATTGTATAGGTGCACTAGATTCGGCGAAGAGATGGTGATATAAGTGCAATATGGATAGTAGATATAGGTTTTTGTAATCTGAAATAATAGAAACAGCAAGGTAACTAATGATAAAAGTGAGCGTAAACGGTATTGCAATGATAGGAAACAAGGCATAGGGTTCATACTTTCACTAGTGCAAGTTCTCTCAACAATAATAACATAGATAGATCATATGACAATCCCTCAACATGCAACAAAGAGTCACTCCAAAGCCACTAATAGCGGAGAACAAACAAAGAGATTATGGTAGGGTACGAAACCACCTCAAAGCTACTCTTTCGGATCAATCTATTAAAGAGTTCGTACTAGAATAACACCTTAAGACACAAATCAACCAAAACCCTAATGTCACCTAGATACTCCATTGTCACCTCAAGTATCCGTGGGCATGATTATACGATATGCATCACACAATCTCAGATTCATCTATTCAACCAACACAAAGTACTTCAAAGAGTGCCCCAAAGTTTCTACCGGAGAGTCAAGAAAACGTGTGCCAACCCCTATGCATAGGTTCATGGGCGGAACCCACAAGTTGGTCACCAAAACATACATCAAGTGGCACGTGATATCCCATTGTCACCACAGATAAACACGGCAAGACATACATCAAGTGTTCTCAAAGTAAAGACTCAATCCGATAAGATAACTTCAAGAGGGAAACTCAATTCATCACAAGAGATTAGAGGGGGAGAAATATCATAAGATCCAAACTAGAATAGCAAAGCTCGGGATACATCAAGATCGTGCCATAGAGGGAACACGAGAGAGAACACGAGTGAGAGAGAGATCAAACACATAGCTACCGGTACATATTCTCAGCTCCGAGGGTGAACTACTCCCTCCTCGTCATGGAGAGCGCGGGGATGATGAAGATGGCCACCGGTGATGGATTCCCCCTCCGGCAGGGTGCCGGAACGGGCTCCCGAGAGGTTTTGGTGGCTACAGAGGCTTATGGTGGCGAAACTCCCGATCTAACTTGATTTCTGATGATTTTAGGGTATGTAGGCATATATAGGCGAAAGAAGTCGGTCGGAAGGTGCTTGAAGGGCCCACGAGACAGGGGGACGCGTCCTGTAGGGAGGGATGCGCCCCCTATCACCTGGGCTCCTCGAGGGTCTTCTGACTTGATCTCCAGGCCTCCAGGATGACAATCTTCCAAAAAATCATGATGCCGAAGGTTTCATTCCATTTGGACTCTGTTTGATATTCCTTTTCTTCGAAATACTGAAACAGGCAATAAAACATCAATATGGGCTGGGCCTCCAGTTAGTAGGTTAGTCCCAAAAAATGATATAAATGTGTAAAATAAAGCCCATAAACATCCTAAAGGGGTAATATAATAGCATGGAACAATCAAAAATTATAGATACGTTGGAGACATATCAGGGCCCCAAAACGGTGAGTAATAGTCCATGAAACGGGTCAGAATCGACAAAAACCACGAGTGTTGATGACCGACACGTAAATGCACCCCAGGGTTCGTCAATCATGGAAATCGCTCTGGGACCTGAAAACGGTGAGTAATAGTCCATGAAACTAACCAGAATTGGCCAAAATTGTGAGTGTTGATGACCGATACGTAAACGCACCCCGGGGTTCGTCAGCCGTGAAAATCACTTCGGGGCCCCAAAACTGAGTAATAGTGCAGGAAACGGGCCAGAATCGGCCAAACTGCGAGTGTTGATGACCGACACGTAAGTGCACCTTGGGGTTCAACAAACATGGAAATTGCTTTGGGACCCCAAAACGGTGAGTAATAGTCCATGAAACGGGTCAGAATAGACAAAAACCGCGAGTGTTGATGACTGACTCATTAACGCACCCCGTGGTTCGTTAATCGTGGAAATCACTCCGAGACCCCAAAACGGTCACGAAACGGGCTAGAATCGGCCAAAACTACGAGAGTTGATGACCGACACGTAAGTGCACCTTGGAGTTCAACAACTACGGAAATCGCTTCGGTACCCCAAAACGGGGAGTAATAGTCCATGAAACAGGTCAGAACCGACAAAAACCACGAGTGTTGACGACCGACACGTAAATGCACCCCAGGGTTCGCTAATTGTGGAAATCGCTCTGGGTCCCGAAAACCGTGAGTAATAGTCCAGGAAATTGACCAGAATTGGCCAAAATTGTGAGTGTTGATGACCGACACGTAAACGACCTCTGGGTTCAACAACCATGGAAATCGCTTCGGGACCACAAAACGGTGAGTAATAGTCCACGAAACGGGTCAGAATCGACAAAAACCGCAGTGTTGATGACCGACACGTAAACGCACCCCGGGGTTCATTAATCATGGAAATCACTCCGGGACCCAAAAATAGTGTGTAATAGTCCACTAAACGGGCCAGAATTGGCCAAAACTGCGAGTGTTGATGACGGACACGCAAGCACACCTTGGGGTTGAACAACTATGGAAATCGCTTCGGGACCCCAAAACGGGGAGTAATAGTGCATCAAACGGGTCAGAATTGGCCAAAACTATGAGTGTTGACGATGGACACGTAAACACACCTCGGGGATCGTCAACCGTGGAAATCACTCTGGGACCCCAAAACGCTGAGTAATAGTGCACGAAACGGACCAGAATCGGCCAAAATTATGAGTTTTGATAACCGACACGTAAACGCACCACGGGGTTCGTCAATCGTGGAAATCACATCGGGACCCAAAAATTGAGTAATAATCCAAGAAACGGCCAGAATCGGTCGAAACTGTGAGTCTTGACGACCAACACATAAGCACACCTTGGGGTTCTAAAACCATGGAAATCCCTTTGGGACCCCAAAACGGTGAGTAATAGTCCATGAAACGGGTCAGAATCGACAAAAACCATGAGTGTTGATGACTGACACGTAAATGCACCCCAGGGTTCGTTACTCGTGCAAATCGCTCTGGGACCCGGAAACAATGAGTAATAATCCACGAAACTAACTAGAATTGGCCAAAATTGTGAGTGTTGATGACCGACACGTAAATGCACCCGGGGTTCGTCAGCCGTGAAAATCACTTCGGGGCCCCAAAACAGAGTCATACTGCAGGAAACGGGCCAGAATCGGCCCATACTGCGAGTGTTGATGACCGACACATAAGCACACCTTGGGTTCAGCAACAATGGATATCGCTTTGGGACCCCAAAACAGTGAGTAATAGTCCATGAAACGGGTCAGAATCGACAAAAACCATAGTGTTGATGACCGACACGTAAACGCACCCCGGTGTTCGTTAATCATGGAAATCACTCCGGGACCCCAAAAGAGTGAGTAATAGTCCATGAAATTGGCCAGAATCGGCCAAAACTGCGAGTGTTGATGACCCACAGGTAAGCGCACCTTGGGGTTCAACAACTATGGAAATCGCTTCGGGACCCCAAAACGGGGAGTAATAGTCCATGAAACGGGCCAGAATTGGCCAGAACTGTGAGTGTTAACGATGGACACGTAAACTCACCTCGAGGATCGTCAACCGTGGAAATCAGTCTGGGACCCCAAAACGCTGAGTAATAGTGCATGAAACGGACCAGAATCGGCCAACATTGTGAGTGTTGATGACCGACACGTAAACGCACCCCGGGGTTCGTCAACCATGGAAATCACTCCGGGACCCCAAAATTGAGTAATAATCCAAGAAACGGGCCAGAATCGGCCCGAACTGCGAGTCTCGACGACCAACACATAAGCACACCTTGGGGTTCGACAACCATGGAAATCCCTTTGGGACCCCAAAACGGTGAGTAATAGTCCTTGAAACGGGTCAGAATCGAAGAAAACCACGAGTGTGGATGACCGACACGTAAATGCACCCCAGGGTTCGTTAATTGTGGAAATCGCTCTGGGACCCGAAAACGGTGAGTACTAGTCCAGGAAATTGACCAGAATTGGCGAAAATTGTGAGTGTGGATGAACGACACGTAAACACACCTCGGGGTTCAACAACCATGGAAATCGCTTTGGGACCCCAAAATGGTGAGCAATAGTCCATGAAACGGGTCAGAATCGACAAAAACCGCAGTGTTGATGACCGACACGTAACCGCACCCCGGGGTTCGTTAATCATGGAAATCACTCCAGGACCCCAAAACAGTGAGTAATAGTCCATGAAATGGGCCAGAATCAGCCAAAACTGCGAGTGTTGATGACCAACACGTAAGCCCACATTGGGGTTCAATAAGCATGGATATCGCTTTGGGACCCCAAAACGGCGAGTAATAGTCCACGAAACGGGTCAGAATAGACAAAAACCGCGAGTGTTGACGACTGACACGTTAACGCACCCCGCGGTTCGTTAATCGTGGAAATCACTCCAGGACCCCAAAACAGTGAGTAATAGTCCATGAAACGGGCCAGAATCGGCCAAAACTGCGAGTGTTGATGACCGACAGGTAAGCGCACCTTGGGGTTCAGCAACTATGGAAATCGCTTCGAGACCCCAAAACGGGGAGTAATAGTCCAAGAAACGGGCCAGAATTGGCCAAAACTGTGAGTGTTGATGATGGACACGTAAACGCACCTCGGGTTTCGTCAACCGTGGAAATCCCATTGGGACCCCAAAACGCTGAGTAATAGTTCATGAAACGGACCAGAATCGGCCAAAATTGAAGTGTTGATGACCCACACGTAAATGCACCACGGGGTTCGTCAATCATGGAAATCACTCCGGGACCCAAAAACTGACTAATAATCCAAGAAACGGGCCAGAATCGGCCCAAACTGCGAGTCTTGACGACCAACACATAAGCACACCTTGGGGTTCGAAAACAATGGAAATCCCATTGGGACCCCAAAACGGTGAGTAATAGTCCATGAAACGGGTCAGGATAGACAAAAACCACGAGTGTTGATGACTGTCGGTGTCAAAACCGGTGGATCTCGGGTAGGGGGTCTCGAACTGTGTGTCTAGGCGGATGGTAACAAGAGACGAGGGACACAATGTTTTTACCAGTGTTGGGCCCTCTCGATGGAGGTAAAACCCACGCCCCGCTTGATTAATATTGATGATATGGGTAGTACAAGAGTAGATCTACCACGAGATCAAGGAGGCTAAACCCTAGAAGCTAGCCTATGGTATGATTGTTGAGATGTATGTTGTCCCACAGACTAAAGCCCTCCGGTTTATATAGACACCGGAGAGGGCTAGGGTTACAGAGTCGGTTACAATGGTAGGAGATCTACATATCCAGATTGCCAAGCTTGCCTTCCACGCCAAGGAAAGTACCATCCGGACACGAGCCGAGTCTTCAATCTTGTATCTTCGTAGTCCGGGAGTCCGCGGATATTGATAGTCCGCTGTCGGACACCCCTAGTCCAGACTCCTCAAGAGCCTTAACCAGGCTTCAAAGACGATACGCCCAGTAGCGTTTATAGTCTTCGCGTTGCAAGGCGGGTTCTCCTTCAAATTCCATGTACCGCCGAATAGTGTCCGCTTCATCTTGAATACTGTGTTCTCGGCTTCTACGCCAAATAATGGCCCTCTTCCATGCGTCGCACGAACGCGAAAAGCCGGGTGTCTTTTGCATTTGACCCCTAATTGTGCGAAGTTGTCCGCCTATAAAAGAGGCAAGAATCCAGATCCAAACCGCACTGCCTTCCTCCCACAGATACTCCATCGAAGCGCCTCTGACCTAGAAATCCATTCCACCATGGATTGTCAATGCGGCTCTTCTTCACGCGCTCCCAGCCCACCGCCGGGGAATTGGAGGAGGTGCTCTATTTCGCACAATGAGCTAGTGAAGCTCCAAATAGAGGGTTTCTCCTCCGCCTTCATGGTTCCAATCCGGGCCGGACTGGTTACTTATCAAGGTGGGAGGCAGGGAGGACACCCAAGCCCCAATAAGGAGGAGCGAGTGTGCTTTGTCCCTATCCGATAAGGGGCTCGGATTCCAATACATCCGCTCCTCCGGGGCCTCAAGTTCTACGGACTCCAGCTCCACCACCTCACGCCCGCCTCTGTGTTGCATATCGCGGGCTACGTAGCTCTTTGTGAGCTATTCCTGGGCATCGAGCCCCATTTTGCATTGTGGAAGAGGCTGTTTTGCCTCGTACCCCGTTCTCATCAGGGGTCCATATATCATGTGGGCTGCACCGAAATATGGCGCATTGCCGGGACCGGAAACCTATCCGGTACTCCCAAGAAGGCGTCCGAAGACTGGCCCTCGAAGTGGTTTTATATAGGAGACGCCCCGCTGCCAGATCCAGTTCGGATCGGTCTCCGGAGTTTAGTGCTGCTCCTCGAAGAAACGCCACCGTGGCGCCCATGAGCCCCGATTGAGGAAGACAAGAGCGCCCACCGCTTGATGGGCCGGATAAGATTAATGGCTCATTCCGCTTGACCATGATCGAGTCATGGCGACATGCATCAAGCGAGGGTACAACCACTGCGCAGATGAGGCCACCCTATGTGGGATTGCAACGGGAGGACGATTCTACCGGCACGCCAAGAAGGGCCGGATTCAACCGAGGATCTCGTGAAGATCCCGTCCGCCTGTATAAGGGGGACAAGGAGGATTTCTTTGAACGAACCCTTTGAATGGGTTTTCCATGATCAACCCAGAGGATGGGTAAGTGAACACCTCAAGGGCTCAACCCATGCTTTCAAGTTTAAGCTTCTTATATTATGTCTTCGTGCAGGATCTACGCCGGACCGTGGAGGACATGGTGAGTCCTACTCGCAACCCGTGGATCCGAAGGATCCTCGGTCCGCCTCCAAGAGGACCCGGACATCAAGGTGGAGCTGATCGACGGGTGTATCACCGGTGAGCATAGACAATGCTTTGGTCGCCATTACGGCAGACTACCCCGGACTAAGTCCGCTTCCCTGTGACCGCGATCAAGTCCGGACACCGTATCTCTTCCCGCCCATCTCGACCTTCGCGAACGATGGTATTTTGCAGAAGCGCTTTACGGCAGAAGCCGAGCTCGCGGTGGTGACCAACGAGTCCACCTGAACCAGCAAAGCGGAAAAGGATCGCAATGCGGACAGAAACGTCGCCGCAAAGGTATAGCTCGTATTTGAATTTTCAGAGCAACGTTCCGAGGAAACGCCTGAGTGCTCATGATCTTTGTAGGAGAAAAATCGCCCGTCGGACTGCGAGCGCAGGAATTGCCGATCCGACCAACACCGGCCAGGCTCCAGCGCTCGGACTGGAGGGGGAGGCAAGCGCAAGACGCGAGACGGATCCTTCTCCAACGGAGGATACCGACAGACTGTCCGCCACCAAGTCTGAGGTGGAGAGCGCCATGAAACATAGGTGCCGTCTGAGAGTATTTCAAGAAGCGTGCTTTTCCCCTGAGGCATTGGATGCCTTTAACGCGGGGACGCGCATCTTCGTGCTGCTCAAAATGGTTTTACCAGAGCCACGGAGCAGTATGTGAAAGACATACGGGTAAGGGAATTTTAATGGTTGTATATACCAGTAGCCCCGAGACTTAAAGTAGTTATGCTAACTGATTGAAGGATCATTGGAAATTTCGTGCACTTAACGAGAAGAACGCCCAATTGTCTCGACAAATGCAAGATTGCAAGGCCCAACTTGAGGACGATTTGCTGCCGCAGGAGGAGACGAAAAGACCCTCCCGGTAACACATTTTATTAATAAATATAAGCACCGTGTGGCGGCGCTGTGAAGTCTAATAATGACATTGCAGGTACCGCCGACAAGATCCGGACAGTAAGATTGCTACGCCAGCTATAGGTCGGCGAGAGTGTCTTGAATAGGGTTCAGCAGAAAGGAACAAGCTCCAGATGCCAACGCCAAGCTCGGCGAAGAGTTGAAAGGCGCCAGCCGAGCTGTCCGCCCGTTAAGGAGAATCAGCGGCTTGTCGCGGCATTTATAGTAGTGCTTGAGCGAACTCTTTTGAAAAGAAGAGTTCGGCGAGGAAGTATTTTGACATGATATGTCTTGTAGGTATACTCACGGTCGCCCCGCAGAGAAGATGCCCATATCAATGGGTGATCAACTTCCGAACTGTTGCAGCTACTCGAACGAAGTTCGGCAGCAATGAGCGGGCCGTTCAGCTTTATGGCCAGCCCTCACCCTACCCGAGGGCCTCGGGAGCTTATGGAGAAGCTGCAGGAGGCGGCAGCGCCTGCTTGTGGAAGATTTCGCTTGCCGTCAAGGTGCTGTGGAGGCTTGGGCCATGGTGAAGACGCGGTACAATAAGGCGGACCCCAACCACATGGCCAAGTTGGACGGTGGGGCCCGATGGGAAGGAGATCCTGTGAGTTTAGTATACAGCCAAGTAGAGTTGGCTGCTAAATTTTCCTAACGGATCTGTAAACTAGACAGCCTGTTAGACGGGATTGAGGAGGAATACAATCAATAAATTTGACAATGTATGTTATCCTTTAAAGTGACATGTGAAATGCCTTCTAGCCGGATTGTAGATCGTTTGCCTTTGCCGACCTTTTCGCTTCGACCTCGGGACCCTAGAGTCCGGAGTGTGTCCGAATACCTTTTGGTTGAGAAACAACCGTGGTATGCATGGAGACCAAGCGTAGGGGTCATTAGTGCTTTATCGCATAAGTGCCCAACTAGTTATGTTATATTACATGGTTAGTAAGAAACATCTTCCAATGAGAATAGTTCCGTTAAGGGTTCCTTTCATCGGGAGGCATGCCCTAAAGTGTATGTCCGGACTGCAAAGAAAGCAAGAAACATCCGGGGCAAATAGATAAATAGGTAAAAATTCATCTTTAAGTCACCGAATCAATATTCCCTTAAGAACGCTTAGCTTTCGGCTTCACCCAATCTGAGGTACACATCCGCCGACCCGGCAAGAATAATCGCAGAGGTGCTCCTTTACCTCCTAGCCGAACAATCGGGAACGAGGGGTAAGCACAGAGCCAGCAACCCAGCTTGGCCAAAACTTAAGTCATATCGATGCATATAATGGCGAGTAAAAGGTACATGTGGAAGCTTGACACATGTGTTGGGTATGAAACCGGATAATTGAGCTTCGTAAAAGAAGCCCTCGAATAATGAGTGCGGATGGCACATCATGCGATGCAAAGAATGCAAAAATAGGCCGGAAGGGCTTTTAAGTGAAAAAGGATAAAAGAGAAACAAAAGACAGCCAAGTATAAAAGTTTGACGGGGAAGGGACGAACTCTTAGTCCGCGCTAGGCATAGAATCGCCGGAGGCGGGCTGCGCTCCATGGGTTCGCTCGAGTCGGTTATCCGACGATTTGTGAGACGGTATGCTCCACGGTCAAGATTTGATCGACAATGAAGGGGCCTCCCATCCGGCTTGAGCTTGTCCTTTTCTTGTCCGGCAGCGAGAACTAGTTCACCAACGTTGTAAGTCTTGGCCCGTGCTTCTCGCTTTGATATCTTCGGCCTGTTGTTGATAGAATGCGAATCCGAGCCTTCGCGACGCCACGTTCTTCCTCCAATGTGTCCAAGCTGTCCCGCCGATCAAGCTCGGCCTCTCTTTCTCATACATGCGCACTCGAGGTGAGTCATAAATAATGTCACAGGCAAGACCGCCTCTGCGCCAGATACCATAAAAATGGTGTGAATCCGTAGTACGGTTAGGCGTTGTCCGCAGCCCCCCCAGTACGGAGTCGAGCCTCGACCCATTATGCGTCGGATTTAGTGAGTGACCTCACTAGTCCGGGTTTAATGCCGCCATTATTAGACCATTTGCTCTTTCCACTTGACCGCTGGTTTGAGGGTGATAGACCGACGCGTAGTCGAGCTTGATGCCCATATTTTTGCACCAGGACTTAACCTCGCCGGCTGTGAAGTTCGTGCCGTTGTCGGTGATGATGCTGTGGGGACTCAGAACGTGTACAACCCTTATATAAAGTCTATCACTGGTCCGGACTCGCTGCTTTGACCGGTTTGGCCTCTATCCATTTGGTGAACTTATCCACCATGACCAATAGGTACTTTTTCTTGTGGGTTCCCTTTAAGGGGTCCAACCATGTCAAGCCCCTGCACCGCGAACGCCGTGTAATGGGTATGGTTTTGAGGGCGGTGGGTGGCATATGGCTCGATTAGCAAAGAGTCGACAACTAACGATCGCTGGACCAAGTCTGTAAGGCTCGCCCGAGCCGCCGGCCAATAAAATCTGACGGAATGCCTTTACTACAAGGGCCCGGCTGCTGCGTGGTGTCCGCCTAGTCCGCATGAATTTCAGCCAGAGGTTTCGCCTTCTTCTTCGGAGATACACCTTTGAAGGACTCCGTGGTACTTTTCTTATAAAGTTCTCCTCGTGGACCTTGTGGGCCTTCGATCACGGACTATGCAATGGGCCTCATTTTGGTCTTCGGAAGTTCCCGCCAAGTAAGTAGGCTATGAAAGGTTCTGTCCATGTGGCAATTATCGCCATTATGACGTGGGCGGAGGGTGTTATGTCATCCGCCAATCACCGTTGGCGCGGTTTTGTCCGGTTTATCGCTACCGACTTCTTCCCATAGTACGATGGCTTGAAGAGCCGCTCCAGAAGATATTTGAGGACAGCATCACGCCGCACCGATGCGCGCTGTGACGCCGGCCGCTTGGTTATTATCTCGGCTATGTGATGAAATTCGTGTCCTTCAAACCGAAATGACATTTTAGGACAACGCTATGATATGCTGCCATTTTGGATCCTTGGCGTCAAGTCTCCGCTTATTTGGGAAATTGCAAGGTTTGAGTCCTCGCACACTCTAGGCGTTGAATGCCCATGGCGACCGCCATCCGGAGACCATGTGACAGGCCTCAGATTCGCTGCATTCTTGGAGTCCGTACATTATTTGAAGTACATATCGATCAGATCTCCGTGGGGACGCCAAGACGACGCCAAAGCCCCCATCCGCTAACATTTTGGAGCCGTCGAAATGCATAGTCCATTTGAGCATGCGCCGCATTTTAGGGAGTTCGCTTCATCCATTCGCCATTAAGTCAGCCAAAACTTGTGACTTTATAGCTCGTCGAGGTTTGTAAGTGATGTCGAATGGTAAGAGCTCGATGGCCCATTTTGCTATCCTGCCCGTTGCGTCGCGGTTATTTATAATGTCATTATGTGGTACTTCAGAGGCCACTGTTATCGAGCACTCTTGAAAGTAGTGCCGGAGCTTTCGAGATGCCATGAACACCGCATATGCTATCTTCTGATAGTGCGGATAACGGGATTTGCAGGGGTTAACACAAGGATACATAATACATCGGGTTTTGAAGAGGGAATTTATGCCCTTCGGTCGCTCGTTCGACGACGAGGACTGCGCTTACAACTTGATGTGTTGCTGCGATGTATAACAACATTGGTTCGCCCAAAGTGGGCGCAGCCAGGACCGGATTTGTTGCCAATATGGCCTTTATTTCTTCGAGTCCCAGAAGCGCGCATCCGCCCACTGGTGTTCGGTATACCGAGGAGGCGATAGAGGGCAACACCTTTTCTCCTAAACGGAGATAAGCGCTTAAGGCTGCCACGCATCCCGTTAATTTTGTATTTCCTTGAGGTCTTTTGGAATATCCAGCTGTGATGAGCTCGGATTTTGGTCGGATTTGCTTCAATTCCTCTACCGGATACGATGAAGCCCAGCATTTTTCCGGTATACGCCAAAACGCATTTTTCCGGTTTAGCTTGATGTCATATGCCCGAGGTTGTCGAATGTGAGCCTCAAATCGCCTACTAAAGTTTCGACGAGTTTTGTTTTGACGACTACGTCAGACACGTATGCCTCGACTGCTTTTGCCGATCTGGGTGGCGGACATGTTTGAATCATGCGCCGATATGTTGCGCCGCTTTTTGAGTCCGGAAGGGCATCGTGTTGAAGCGTAATGGTCCATATGGAGTGATAAATGCCGCTGCGGCTTGGTTCGCTCCGCCATCTTGATTTGATGATAGCCGTAGTTCTGGCCCGTGAAGCACAACGAATCGTTTCGCTGTGGCATCGATAATTTGATCGATGCGGGAGAGGGAAGGATCCTTTGGGCAAGCTTTATTGAGGTCTTTAAAATCGGCTACGAGGCGCCAGGATTTATCCTTCTTGGTACCATAACCAAATTTGCTAGCCAGTCTGGATGTTTGATATCTCTAATGAATCTGGCTTCCGATAGTTTGGCTAGCTCTTCTCCCATTGCATGTCTTTTGGGCTCGGAAAATCATCGAAGAGCCTGTTTGACTGGCTTAAATCCTTTTAGGATGTTTAGGCTGTGTTCTGCCAACCCGCGAGGGATTCCGGCATGTCCGAAGGATGCCAAGCTTAAGATAGCCCAATTTTCCCGGCGAATTCGCGAAGGCAGCGCCAACTTCGGTTCAACTGTGCCCGATGGAGGCCGCTTTTGTTGGGTCCGCTGGATGGACCTGGAATTTTATTATCTCATCTGCTGGTTTGAAGGAGGTGGACTTGGATCTTTTATCAAGTATCACATCGCCCCTGTTCACCGTGAGAGCGCAATAAGGTGAGTTCCTCCGCCGTAAGGCTTCGGATAGTGCCTCGAGGGCTAGTGCGGCTGTCTTGTTTTCGCGCCGAGTGCTATGTCCGGATCACTAGCGAGAGTGATTATTCCACCGGGCCTGCATTTTGAGCTTCATGTACCCGTAATGAGGTATTGCTTGAAAATTGTGAATGCCTCTCGCCCCTAATATGCCGCGGATACCCATCGCTGAACGGGCCACCGAACGTGACTTCTTCGATCTATAATTGTCCGGAGAGCCAACACCACATCGAGTGTGATTTTTCCGCAGCAGCGCTTCCTGCTAGGGATTATTCCTCTAAAGGTTGTGCTGCTTCGCCAATACGGCTCCAATCAATTTCCATTTTTCGCAGAGTTTCCTCATAAATGAGGTTTAGTCCGCCGCCGCCATCCATGAGGACTTTTGTCACCGAAAGCCGCCCACTATGGGACTAAGTACCAGGCGGCCGGGCTCGTTGTTCGGAATGCGGGCTCGTCGCCGGCATTGAAGGTAATCCTGTGTCGCCCATGGATTTTGTTGCTACTTGGTAGACTTCGCGAAGTTCGCGGATTGTTCGTTGTGATATTATTTGATGCAAAGTCTCAAGACTGTTGATACCGTGCTAGTATTGTTGGAGTGGTTTCGAGCTAGAAGCTCTTCGCCACTTTTGGCCACCTGCCGTAATATCCAACATGCTCGAAGGCTATGTGTTGGGACGGCTCCTCTCAGACTATGAAGCTTACAGGTCCATTGAGCCATTCCTCCAAAGACGGTTCCGCTTTCCTTATTGGGTTTTTGTTTTTCGTTTTTGCATCCGGGGCCTTAGTGTAAGGTGCCCTTTATCATGGACGGGTTTGGGGCCGGATTATCCCAAAATTGATTTTTGGTTTTCCAAAACTTCCATCGCGACAAGATTTTCGCATAATGGATGCCGATCGGTGAAGCGCTGAATTTTGCAACGATCAATGGCGCTTAGTATTCCCTTGTCCGTGCAGTTATTGCAGAAAATTGATATTATGCGTTTTCCTCTCGGCAGTCCTTTATCCTGTCCATAACCGTGGAGGAATCGCCCAATAGTGATGTATCGTTTCAAGAGGCTCTTGCCGATTAGAGATAGATCACATATGTCCGGGCGGGTGGTTGAAATAAAACCGGATCCCTGCCCATCTTGAGGCTCAAAGGCCAAGGAGTTTCTGAATTCGAAGTTTGGTTTGCTGGACGAATCCAATGAGTCCGGGTGATGCATGATTTTAGTTCCATGCTCGATCAAGTCCGCCCTCCGCGGGAATCGTGCATGGAGGGTTCGGGAACCGGACATGAATTGTCTTCAACACCGCAAAGAGTTGCCAGATGCTCCTCTACCACCGCGACGTGGTGGGTGGCCCGGGAGAGTTAATCTCTCGATCGGTTTTAAGCCCAATCTGGTTGTAGTCCGTAGGGACTCCCAGGGCGGCGATGCGATCCAAGAGCTCGTTAACAGACGAGAGCTCTATTGGATCTAACTGTTCGGCAGCTTTAGGGCTGACACGAAGATTGCTTCCGACGACTTGAGAAGTCATTGCCGAAGCGGCGGTCATAAGAAAACCACCAAGCCGGATAGTTTGGCCGGCGGCCAAGGCCCCTCCGGCGAAAACACCGTCTTTGAAGACGGGTAGAGGCATCCGCTCTATTGGTGACGACACAGGGGAACTTTCAATGAAAGCACCAATGTCGGTGTCAAAACCGGCGGATCTCTGGTAGGGGGTCCCGAACTGTGCGTCTAGGCGGATGGTAACAAGAGACGAGGGACACAATATTTTTACCCAGGTTCGGGCCCTCTCGATGGAGGTAAAACCCACGCCCCGCTTGATTAATATTGATGATATGGGTAGTACAAGAGTAGATCTACCACGAGATCAAGGAGGCTAAACCCTAGAAGCTAGCCTATGGTATGATTGTTGAGATGTATGTTGTCCTACGGACTAAAGCCCTCCGGTTTATATAGACACCGGAGAGGGCTAGGGTTACACAGTAGTCGGTTACAATGGTAGGAGATCTACATATCCAGACATTGCAAGCTTGCCTTCCACGCCAAGGAAAGTACCATCCGGACACGAGCCGAAGTCTTCAATCTTGTATCTTCGTAGTCTGGGAGTCCGGCGGATATTGATAGTCCGGCTGTCCGGACACCCCCTAGTCCAGGACTCCCTCAATGACCGACACGTAAATGCACCCCTGGGTTCGTTAATCGTGGAAATCGCTCTGGGACCCGTAAACGGTGATTAATAGTCCAGGAAATTGACAAGAATTGGCCAAAATGGTGAGTGTGGATGGCCGACACGTAAACGCACCTCGGGGTTCGAGAACCATGGAAATTGCTTTGGGACCCCAAAACGGTGAGTAATAGTCCACGAAACGGGTCAGAATCGACAAAAACCGCAGTGTTGATGACCGACACGTAAACGCACCCCGGGGTTCGTTAATCATGGAAATCACTCCGGGACCCCAAAATAGTGAGTAATAGTCCACGAAACGGGCCAGAATCCGCCAAAACCGCAAGTGTTTATGACCGACACACAATAAAATCTTGGGGTTGAACAACTATGGAAATCGCTTCGGGATCCCAAAACGGGGAGTAATAGTGCATGAAAGGGGTCAGAATTGGCCAAAACTATGAGTGTTGACGATGGACACGTAAACGCACCTCGGGGATCGTCAACCATGGAAATCACTCTGGGACCCCAAAAAGCTGACTAATAGTGCACGAAACGGACTAGAACCGGCCAAAATTGTGACTATTGATGACCGACACGTAAACGCACCACGGGGTTCGTCAATAGTGGAAATCACTTTGGGACCCAAAAACTGAGTAATAATCCAAGAAACGGCCAGAATCGGCCCAAACTATGAGTCTTGACGACCAACACATAAGCACATCTTGGGGTTCAAAAACCATGGAAATCCCTTTGGGACCCCAAAACGGTGAGTAATAGTCCATGAAACGGTTCAGAATCGACAAAAACCACGAGTGTTGATGACCGGCATGTATATGCACCCCAGGGTTTGTTAATCGTGCAAATCACTCTAGGACCCGCAAACGGTGATTAATAATCCACGAAATTAACCAGAATTGGCCAAAATTGTGAGTGTTGATGACCGACACGTAAACGCACCCCGCGGTTCGTCAGCAGTGAAAATCACTTCGGGGCCCCAAAACTGAGTAATAGTGCAGGAAACGGGCCAGAATCGGCCCAAACTACGAGTGTTGATGACCAACACGTAAACTCACCTTGGGGATCAATATGCATGGATATCGCTTTGGGACCCCAAAACGGCGAGTAATAGTCCACGAAACGGGTCAGAATAGACAAAAACCGCGAGTGTTGATGACCGACACGTTAACGCACCCCGCGGTTCGTTAATAGTGGAAATCACCCGGACCCCAAAACAGTGAGTAATAGTTCACTAAACGGGCCGAATTGGCTAAAATCATGAAAGTGTTGATGACCGATGTAAGCGCACCTTGGGGTTCAACAACTATGGAAATCGCCGACCCCAAAACGGGAGTAATAGTCCAGAAACGGGCCGAATTGGCCAAAACTGTGAGTGTTGACGACCGACACGTAAACGCACTTCGGGTTCGCCAATCATGGAAATCACCCGGACCCCAAAATTGAGTAATAATCCAAGAACGGGCCAGAGTCGCCCAAATCGCGACTTTGACGACCAACACATAAGCACACCTTGGGGTTCGACAACCATGGAAATCCCTTTGGGACACCAAAACGGTGTGTAATAGTCCATGAAACGGGTCAGAATCGGCCAAAACCATGAGTGTTGATGATTTAACACGTAAATGCACCCCTGGGTTCGTTAATCGCGGAAATCGCTCTCGGACCCGTAAACGGTGATTAATAGTCCATGAAAATTGACAAGAATTGGCCTAAATTGTGAGTGTTGATGGCCGACACGTAAACGCACCTCGGGGTTCAACAACCATGGAAGTCGCTTTGGGACCCCAAAACGGTGAGTAATAGTCCACGAAACGGGTCAGAATCGACAAAAACCGCAGTGTTGATGACCGACACGTAAATGCACCCCGGGGTTCGTTAATCAAGGAAATCACTCCGGGACCCCAAAATAGTGAGTAATAGTCCATGAAACGGGCCAGAATCCGCCAAAAACCGCGAGTGTTGATGACCGACACGCAATCACACCTTGGGGTTCGACAACTATGGAAATCGCTTCGGGACCCCAAAACGGGGAGTAATAATGCATGAAAGGGGTCAGAATTGGCCAAAACTATGAGTGTTGATGATGGACACGAACGCACTCGGGATCACAACCGTGGAAATCACTCGACCCCAAAAGCGGACTAACAAAGGTACTTAAACGGACCAGAATCGGCCAAAATTGTGAGTGTTGATGACCGACACGTAAACGCACCATGGAGTACTTCAATAGTGGAAATCACTTTGGGACCCAAAAACTGAATAATAGTCCAAGAAACGGAAAGAATCGGCCCAAACTGTGAGTCTTGACCACCAACACATAAGCACACCTTGGGGTTAAAAAACCATGGAAATCCCATTGGGACCCCAAAACGGTGAGTAATAGTCCATGAAACAGTTCAGAATCGACAAAAACCACGAGTGTTGATGACCGGCATGTAAATGCACCCCAGAGTTTGTTAATCGTGCAAATCGCTCTGGGACCAGAAAACGGTGGGTAACAATCCACGAAACTAACTAGAATTGGCCAAAATTGTGAGTGTTGATGACCGAGACGTAAACGCACCCCGCGGATCTCAGCATTGAAAATCACTTCGGGGCCCCAAAACTGAGTAATAGTGCAGGAAATGGGCCAGAATTGGCCCAAACTGCGAGTTTTGATGACCAACACGTAAGCCCACCTTGGGTTCAATAAGCATGGATATTGCTTTGGGAGCCCAAAACAGCGACTAATAGTCCATGAAACGGGTCAGAATAGACAAAAACCGTGAGTGTTGATGACCGACACGTTAACGCACCCCGCGGTTCGTTAATAGTGGAAATCACTCCGGGACCCCAAAACAGTGAGTAATAGTCCACGAAACGGGCCAGAATTGGCCAAAACTGCGAGTGTTGATGACCGACAGGTAAGCGCACCTTGGGGTTCAACAACTATGGAAATCGCTTCGGGACCCCAAAACGGGGAGTAATAGTCCATGAAACGGGCCAGAATTGGCCAAAACTGTGAGTGTTGATGACCGACACGTAAACGCACCCCGGGGTTCGTCAATCATGGAAATCACTCCGGGACCCCAAAATTGAGTAATAATCCAAGAAACGGGCCAGAGTCGGCCCAAACTGCGACTCTTGACGACCAACACATAAGCACACCTTGGGGTTCGACAACCATGGAAATCCCTTTGGGACACCAAAACGGTGTGTAATAGTCCATGAAACGGGTCAGAATCGGCAAAAACCATGAGTGTTGATGACGAACACGTAAATGCACCCCTGGGTTCGTTAATCGCGGAAATCGCTCTCGGACCCGTAAACGGTGATTAATAGTCCATGAAAATTGACAAGAATTGGCCTAAATTGTGAGTGTTGATGGCCGACACGTAAACGCACCTCGGGGTTCAACAACCATGGAAGTCGCTTTGGGACCCCAAAACGGTGAGTAATAGTCCACGAAACGGGTCAGAATCGACAAAAACCGCAGTGTTGATGACCGACACGTAAATGCACCCCGGGGTTCGTTAATCAAGGAAATCACTCCGGGACCCCAAAATAGTGAGTAATAGTCCATGAAACGGGCCAGAATCCGCCAAAAACCGCGAGTGTTGATGACCGACACGCAATCACACCTTGGGGTTCGACAACTATGGAAATCGCTTCGGGACCCCAAAACGGGGAGTAATAATGCATGAAAGGGGTCAGAATTGGCCAAAACTATGAGTGTTGATGATGGACACGTAAACGCACCTCGGGGATCGTCAACCGTGGAAATCACTCTGGACCCCAAAAAGCGGACTAACAGTGCACGAAACGGACCAGAATCGGCCAAAATTGTGAGTGTTGATGACCGACACGTAAACGCACCATGGAGTACTTCAATAGTGGAAATCACTTTGGGACCCAAAAACTGAATAATAGTCCAAGAAACGGAATGAATCGGCCCAAACTGTGAGTCTTGACCACCAACACATAAGCACACCTTGGGGTTAAAAAACCATGGAAATCCCATTGGGACCCCAAAACGGTGAGTAATAGTCCATGAAACAGTTCAGAATCGACAAAAACCACGAGTGTTGATGACCGGCATGTAAATGCACCCCAGGGTTTGTTAATCGTGCAAATCGCTCTAGGACCCGAAAGCGGCGAGTAATAATCCACGAAACTAACCAGAATTGGCCAAAATTGTGAGTGTTGATGACCGAGACGTAAACGCACCCCGCGGATCTCAGCAGTGAAAATCACTTCGGGGCCCCAAAACTGAGTAATAGTGCAGGAAATGGGCCAGAATTGGCCCAAATCATGAAGTTTTGATGACCAACACGTAAGCCCACCTTGGGTTCAATAAGCATGGATATTGCTTTGGGAGCCCAAAACAGTGAGTAATAGTCCATGAAACGGGTCGAATAGACAAAACCGTGAGTGTTGATGACCGACACGTTAACGCACTCGCGGTTCGTTAATCGTGGAAATCACCGGGACCCCAAAATAGTGAGTAATAGTCCACGAATCGGGCCAGAATCGGCCAAAGCTGCGAGTGTTGATGACCGACAGGTAAGCGCACCTTGGGATTCAACAACTATGGAAATCGCTTTGGGATCCCAAAACGGGTAGTAATAGTCCATGAAACGGGCCAGAATTGGCCAAAACTGTGAGTGTTGACGATGGACACGTAAACGCACCTCGAGGATCGTCAACCGTGGAAATCAGTCTGGGACCCCAAAACGCTGAGTAATAGTGCATGAAACGGACCAGAATCGGCCAAAATTGTGAGTGTTGATGACCGACACGTAAACGCACCTCGGGGTTCATCAATCATGGAAATCACTCCGGGACCCCAAAGCTGAGTAATAATCCAAGAAACGGGCCAGAATCAGCCTAAACTGCGAGTTTTGACGACCAACACATAAGCACACCTTGGGGTTCGACAACCACAGAAATCCCTTTGGGACCCCAAAACGGTGTGTAATAGTGCATGAAAATGGTCGGAATCGACAAAAACCATGAGTGTTGACGACCGACACGTAATTGCACCCTAGGGTTCGTTAATCGTGGAAATCGCTCTGGGACCCGTAAATGGTGAGTAATAGTCCAGGAAATTGACAAGAATTGGCCAAAATTGCGAGTGTTGATGACCGACACGTAAATGCACCACGGGGTTCAACAACCATGGAAATTGCTTTGGGACCCCAAAACGGTGAGTAATAGTCAACGAAATGGGTCAGAATCGACAAAAACTGCAGTGTTGATGACCGACACATAAACGCACCTCGGGGTTCGTTAATCATGGAAATCACTCCGGGACCCCAAAATAGTGAGTAATAGTCCACGAAACAGGCCAGAATCGGCCAAAACCGCGAGTGTTGATGACCGACACGCAATCGCACCTTGGGGTTCAACAACTATGGAAATTGCTGCCACCCCAAAACGGGGAGTAATAGTGCATGAAAGGGGTCCGAATTGGCCAAAACTATGAGTATTGACGATGGACACGTAAACACACCTCGGGATCGCCAACCGTGGAAATCACTCTGGGACCCCAAAAAGCTGACTAATAGTGCACGAAGCTGACCAGAATCGGCCAAAATTGTGAGTGTTGATGACCAACACGTAAACGCACCACGGGTTTCGTCAATCGTGGAAATCACTTCGGGACCCAAAAACTGAGTAATAATCCAAGGAACGGCCAGAATCGGCACAAACTGTGAGTCTTGACGACCAACACATAAGCACACCTTGGGGTTCGAAAACAATGGAAATCCCTTTGGGACCCCAAAACAGTGAGTAATAGTCCAAGAAACGGGTCAGAATCGACAAAAACCATGAGTGTTGATGACCGTCACGTAAATCCACCCCAGGGGTTGTTAATCGTGCAAATCGCTCTGGGACCCAAAAACGGTGAGTAATAATCCACGAAACTAACCAGAATTGGCCAAAATTGTGAGTGTTGATGACCGACACGTAAACGCACCCCGCGGTTCGTCAGCAGTGAAAATCACTTCGGGGCCCCAAAACTGAGTAATAGTGCAGGAAACGGGCGTAATCGCCCAAATCATGAAAGTGTTGATGACCAACACGTAAGCTCATCTTGGGATTCAATAACCATGGATATTGCTTTGGGACCCCAAAACGGTGAGTAATAGTCCATGAAACGGGCAGAATAGACAAAAACCGCGAGTGTTGATGACCGACACGTTAACACACCCCGGGGTTCGTTAATCGTAGAAATCACTCTGGGACCCCAAAACAGTTAGTAATAGTCCACGAAACGGGCCATAATCGGCAAAAACTGCAAGTGTTGATGACCGACAGGTAAGCGCACCTTGTGGTTCAACAACTATGGAAATCGCTTCGGGACCCCGAAACGGGGAGTAATAGTCCATGAAACGGGCCAGAATTGGCCAAAACTGTGAGTGTTGACGATGGACACGTAAACGCACCTCGAGGATCGTCAACCGTGGAAATCAGTCTGGGACCCCAAAACACTGAGTAATACTGCACGAAACGGACCAGAATCGGCCAAAATTATGAGTGTTTATGACCGACACGTAAACGCACCCCGGGGTTCGTCAATCATGGAAATCACTCCGGGACCCCAAAACTGAGTAATAATCCAAGAAACGGGCCAGAATCGGCCCAAACTGCGAGTCTTGACGACCAACACATAAGCGCACCTTGGGGTTCGACAACCATGGAAATCCCTTTGGGACCCCAAAACGGTGTGTAATAGTCCATGAAACGGGCCAGAATCGACAAAAACCATGAGTGTTGATGACCAACACGTAAATGTACCCCAGGGTTCGTTAATCGTGGAAATTGCTCTCGGACCCGTAAACGGTGACGAATAGTCCAGGAAATTGACAAGAATTGGCCAAAATTGTGAGTGTTGATGACCGACACGTAAACGCACCTCGGGGTTCAACAACCATGGAAATCGCTTTGGGACCCCAAAACGTTGAGTAATAGTCCACGAAACGGGCCAGAATCGACAAAAACCGCAGTGTTGATGACCGACACGTAAACGCACCCCGGGGTTCGCTAATCATGGAAATCACTCGGGGACCCCAAAATAGTGAGTAATAGTCCACGAAACGGGCCAGATACGGCCAAAACCACGAGTGTTGATGACCGACACACAATCGCACCTTGGGGTTCAACAACTATGGAAATCGCTTCGGGACCCCAAAACGGGGAGTATTAGTCCATGAAACGGGTCAGAATTGGCCAAAACTATGAGTGTTGACGATGGACACGTAAACGCACCTCGGGGATCGTCAACCGTTGAAATCAATCTGGGACCCCAAAAAGCTGACTAATAGTGCACGAAATGGACCAGAATCGGCCAAAATTGTGAGTGTTGATGACCGACACGTAAACGCACCCCGTGGTTCGTCAGCAGTGAAAATCACTTTGGGGCCCCAAAACTGAGTAATAGTGCAGGAAACGGGCCAGAATCGGCCCAAACTGCGAGTGTTCATGACCAACACGTAAGCTCATCTTGGGGTTCAATAACCATGGATGTCGCTTTGGGACACCAAAACGGTGAGTAATAGTCCACGAAACGGGCAGAATAGACAAAAACCGTGAGTGTTGATGACCGACACGTTAACACACCCCGGGGTTCGTTAATCGTGGAAATCACTCTGGGACCCCAAAACAGTGAGTAATAGTCCACAAAACGGGCCATAATCGGCAAAAACTGCAAGTGTTGATGACCGACAGGTAAGCGCACCTTGGGGTTCAACAACTATGGAAATCGCTTCGGGACCCCGAAACGGGGAGTAATAGTCCATGAAACGGGCCAGAATTGGCAAAAACTGTGAGTGTTGATGATGGACACGTAAACGCACCTCGAGGATCGTCAACCATGGAAATCAGTCTGGGACCCCAAAACACTGAGTAATAGTGCATGAAACGGACCAGAATCGGCCAAAATTGTGAGTGTTGATGACCGACACGTAAATGCACCCCGGGGTTCGTCAATCATGGAAATCACTCCGGGACCCCAAAACTGAGTAATAATCCAAGAAACGGGCCAGAATCGGCCCAAACTGCGAGTCTTGACGACCAACACATAAGCACACCTTGGGGTTCGACAACCATGGAAATCCCTTTGGAATCCTAAAACGGTGTGTAATAGTGCATGAAACGGGTCAGAATCGACAAAAACCATGAGTGTTGATGACCAACACGTAATTGCACCCCAGGGTTCGTTAATCATGGAAATCGCTCTGGGACCCGTAAACGGTGAGTAATAGTCCAGGAAATTGACAAGAATTGGCCAAAATTGCGAGTGTTGATGACCGACACGTAAACGCACCACGGGGTTCAACAACCATGGAAATCGCTTTGGGACCCCAAAACGGTGAGTAATAGTCAATGAAACGGGTCAGAATCGACAAAAACTGCAGTGTTGATGACCGACACATAAACGCACCCCGGGGTTCGTTAATCATGGAAATCACTCCGGGACCCCAAAATAGTTAGTAATAGTCCACGAAACGTGCTGGAATCGGCCCAAACCGCGAGTGTTGATGACCGACACGCAATCGCACCTTGGGGTTCAACAACTATGGAAATCGCTTCGGGACCCCAAAACGGGGAGTAATAGTCCATGAAACGGGTCAGAATTGGCCAAAACTATGAGTGTTGACGATGGACACGTAAACGCACTCGGGATCACAACCGCTGAAATCAATCTGGGACCCCAAAAGCTGACTAATAGTGCACGAAATGGACCAGAATCGGCCAAAATTGTGAGTGTTGATGACCGACACGTAAACGCACCCCGCGGTTCGTCAGCAGTGAAAATCACTTTGGGGCCCCAAAACTGAGTAGTAGTGCAGGAAACGGGACAGAATCGGCCCGAACTGCGAGTGTTCATGACCAACACGTAAGCTCATCTTGGGGTTCAATAACCATGGATATCGCTTTGGGACCCCAAAACGGTGAGTAATAGTCCACGAAACGGGCAGAATAGACAAAAACCGTGAGTGTTGATGACCGACACGTTAACACACCCCGGGGTTCGTTAATCGTGGAAATCACTCTGGGACCCCAAAACAGTGAGTAATAGTCCACGAAACGGGCCATAATCGGCAAAAACTGCAAGTGTTGATGACCGACAGGTAAGCGCACCTTGGGGTTCAACAACTATGGAAATCGCTTCGGGACCCCGAAACGGGGAGTAATAGTCCAGGAAACGGGCCAGAATTGGCAAAAACTGTGAGTGTTGATGATGGACACGTAAACGCACCTCGAGGATCGTCAACCATGGAAATCAGTCTGGGACCCCAAAACACTGAGTAATAGTGCATGAAACGGACCAGAATCGGCCAAAATTGTGAGTGTTGATGACCGACACGTAAATGCACCCCGGGGTTCGTCAATCATGGAAATCACTCCGGGACCCTAAAACTGAGTAATAATCCACGAAATGGGCCGAATCGCCCAAATCATGAAGTCTTGACGACCAACACACAAGCACACCTTGGGGTTCGACAACCATGGAAATCCCTTTGGAATCCCAAAACGGTGTGTTATAGTGCATGAAACGGGTCAGAATCGACAAAAACCATGAGTGTTGATGACCAACACGTAATTGCACCCCAGGGTTCGTCAATCATGGAAATCGCTCTGGGACCCGTAAACGGTGAGTAATAGTCCAGGAAATTGACAAGAATTGGCCAAAATTGCGAGTGTTTATGACCGACACGTAAACGCACCACGGGGTTCAACAACCATGGAAATCGCTTTGGGACCCCAAAACGGTGAGTAATAGTCAACGAAACGGGTCAGAATCGACAAAAACTGCAGTGTTGATGACCGACACATAAACGCACCCCGGGGTTCGTTAATCATGGAAATCACTCCGGGACCCCAAAATAGTGAGTAATAGTCCACGAAACGTGCCGGAATCGGCCCAAACCGCGAGTGTTGATGACCGACACGCAATCGCACCTTGGGGTTCAACAACTATGGAAATTGCTTCCACCCCAAAACGGGGAGTAATAGTGCATGAAAGGGGTCACAATTGGCCAAAACTATGAGTATTGACGATGGACACGTAAACGCACCTCGGGGATCGTCAACCGTGGAAATCACTCTGGGACCCCAAAAAGCTGACTAATAGTGCACGAAACTAACCAGAATCGGCCAAAATTGTGAGTGTTGATGACCGACACGTAAACGCACCACGGGTTTCGTCAATCGCGGAAATCACTTTGGGACCTGAAAACTGAGTAATAATCCAAGGAACGGCCAGAATCGGCCCAAACTGTGAGTCTTGACGACCAACACATAAGCACACCTTGGGGTTCGAAAACCATGGAAATCCCTTTGGGACCCCAAAACGGTGAGTAATAGTCCATGAAACGGGTCAGAATCGACAAAAACCACGAGTGTTGATGACCGTCACGTAATGCACCCTGTGGTTTGTTAATCGTGCAAATCGCTCTGGGACCCGAAAACGGTGAGTAATAATCCACGAAACTAACCAGAATTGGCCAAAATTGTGAGTGTGATGACCGACACGTAAACGCACCCCGCGGTTCGTCAGCAGTGAAAATCACTTCGGGGCCCCAAAACTGAGTAATAGTGCAGGAAACGGGCCGTAATCGCCCAAATCATGAAAGTGTTGATGACCAACGCGTAAGCTCATCTTGGGGTTCAATAACCATGGATATCGCTTTGGGACCCCAAAACGGTGAGTAATAGTCCACGAAACGGGCAGAATACACAAAAACCGCGAGTGTTGATGACCGACACGCTAATCGTGGAAATCACTCTGGGACCCCAAAACAGTGAGTAATAGTCCACGAAACGGGCCATAATCGGCAAAAACTGCAAGTGTTGATGACCGACAGGTAAGCGCACCTTGGGGTTCAACAACTATGGAAATCGCTTCGGGACCCCGAAACGGGGAGTAATAGTCCATGAAACGGGCCAGAATTGGCCAAAACTGTGAGTGTTGACGATGGACACGTAAACGCACCTCGAGGATCATCAACCGTGGAAATCAGTCTGGGACCCCAAAACGCTGAGTAATATTGCACGAAACGGACCAGAATCGGCCAAAATTGTGAGTGTTTATGACCGACACGTAAACACACCCCGGGGATCGTCAATCATGGAAATCACTCCGGGACCCCAAAACTGAGTAATAATCCAAGAACGGGCTTAATCGCCCAAATCATGAAGTCTTGATGACCAACACATAAGCGCACCTTGGGGTTCGACAACCATGGAAATCCCTTTGGGACTCCAAAACGGTGTGTAATAGTCCATGAAACGGGTCAGAATTGACAAAAACAATGAGTGTTGATGACCAACACGTAAATGTACCCCAGGGTTCGTTAATCGTGGAAATTGCTCTCGGACCCGTAAACGGTGAGTAATAGTCCAGGAAATTGACAAGAATTGGCCAAAATTGTGCGTGTTGATGACCGACACGTAAACGCACCTCGGGGTTCAACAAGCATGGAAATCGCTTTGGGACCCCAAAACGGTGAGTAATAGTCCACGAAACGGGTCAGAATCGACAAAAACCACAGTGTTGATGACCGACACGTAAACGCACCTCGGGGTTCGCTAATAATGGAAATCACTCTGGGACCCCTAAATAGTGAGTAATAGTCCATGAAACGGGCCAGAATCGGCCAAAACCAAGAGTCTTGATGACCGACACACAATCGCACCTTGGGGTTCAACAACTATGGAAATCGCTTCGCGACCCCAAAACGGGGAGTAATAGTCCATGAAACGGGTCAGAATTGGCCAAAACTATGAGTGTTGACGATGGACACGTAAACGCACCTCGGGATCACAACCGTGGAAATCAATCTGGGACCCCAAAAAGCTGACTAATAGTGCACAAAATGGACCAGAATCGGCCAAAATTGTGAGTGTTGATGACCGACACGTAAACGCACCACGAGGTTCGTCAATCGTGGGAATCACTTCGGGACCCAAAAACTGAGTAATAATCCAAGAAACGGCCAGAATCGGCCCAAACTGTGAGTCTTGACGACCAACACATAAGCACACCTTGTGGTTCGAAAACCATGGAAATCCCTTTGGGACCCCAAAGCGGTGAGTAATAGTCCATGAAATGGGTCAGAATCGACAAAAACCACGAGTGTTGATGACCGGCACATAAATGCACCCCAGAGTTTGTTAATCGTGCAAATCGCTCTGGGACCAGAAAACGGTGGGTAACAATCCACGAAACTAACTAGAATTGGCCAAAATTGTGAGTGTTGATGACCGACACGTAAACGCACCCCGCGGTTCGTCAGCAGTGAAAATCACTTCGGGGCCCCAAAACTAAGTAATAGTGCAGGAAACGGGCCGTAATCGCCCAAATCATGAAAGTGTTGATGACAAACACGTAAGCCCACCTTGGGGTTCAATAACCATGGATATCGCTTTGGGACCCCAAAACGGTGAGTAATAGTCCACGAAACGGGTCAGAATAGACAAAAACCGCGAGTGTTGATGACCGACACGTTAACGCACCTCGAGGTTCGTGAATCGTGGAAATCACTCCGGGACCCCAAAATAGTGAGTAATAGTCCACGAAACGGGCCAGAATCGGCCAAAACTGTGAGTGTTGATGACCGACAGGTAAGCGCACCTTGGGGTTCAACAACTATGGAAATCGCTTCGGGACCCCAAAACGGAGAGTAATAGTCCATGAAACGGGCCAGAATTGGCCAAAGCTGTGAGTGTTGACGATGGACATGTAAACGCACCTCGAGGATCGTCAACCGTGGAAATCAGTCTAGGACCCCAAAACGCTGAGTAATAATGCACGAAACGGACCAAAATCGGCCAAAATTGTGAGTGTTGATGACCGACACGTAAACGCACCCCGCGGTTCGTCAGCAGTGAAAATCACTTCGGGGCCCCAAAACTAAGTAATAGTGCAGGAAACGGGCCAGAATCGGCCCAAACTGCGAGTGTTGATGACAAACACGTAAGCCCACCTTGGGGTTCAATAACCATGGATATCGCTTTGGGACCCCAAAACGGTGAGTAATAGTCCACGAAACGGGTCAGAATAGACAAAAACCGCGAGTGTTGATGACCGACACGTTAACGCACCTCGAGGTTCGTGAATCGTGGAAATCACCCGGACCCCAAAACAAAGGAGTAATAGTCCACGAAACGGGCCAGAATCGGCCAAAACTGTGAGTGTTGATGACCGACAGGTAAGCGCACCTTGGGGTTCAACAACTATGGAAATCGCTTCGGGACCCCAAAACGGAGAGTAATAGTCCATGAAACGGGCCAGAATTGGCCAAAGCTGTGAGTGTTGACGATGGACATGTAAACGCACCTCGAGGATCGTCAACCGTGGAAATCAGTCTAGGACCCCAAAACGCTGAGTAATAATGCACGAAACGGACCAAAATCGGCCAAAATTGTGAGTGTTGATGACCGACACGTAAACGCACCCCGGGGTTCGTCAATCATGGAAATCACTACGGGACCCCAAAACTGAGTAATAATCCAGGAAACGGGCCAGAATCGGCCCAAACTGCGACTCTTGACGACCAACACATAAGCACACCTTGGGGTTCGACAACCATTGAAATCCCTTTGGGACCCCAAAACGGTGAGTACTAGTGCATGAAACGGGTCAGAATCGACAAAAACCATGAGTGTTGATGACCGACACGTAAATGCACCCCAGGGTTCGTTAATCATGGAAATCGCTCTGGGACCCATAAACGGTGAGTAATAGTCCAAGAAATTCACCAGAATTGGCCAAAATTGTGAGTGTTGATGACCGACACGTAAACGCACCTCGGGGTTCTACAACCATGGAAATCGCTTTGTGACCCCAAAACGGTGAGTAATAGTCCATGAAACGGGCCAGAATCGGCCAAAACCGCAGTGTCGATGATCACACATAAACGCACTTCGGTTCGTTAATCATGGAAATCACTCTGGGACCCCAAAATAGTGAGTTATAGTCCACGAAACCGGCCAGAATCGGCCAAAACCGCGAGTGTTGATGACCGACACGCAATCACACCTTGGACTTCAACAACTATGGAAATTGCTTCGGGACCCCAAAACGGGGAGTAATAGTGCATGAAACAGGTCAGAATTGGCCAAAACTATGAGCGTTGACGATGGACACGTAAACGCACCTCTGGGATCGTCAACCATTGAAATAACTCTGGGACCCCAAAACGCCGAGTAATAGTGCACGAAACGGACCAGAATCGGCCAAAATTGTGAGTGTTGATGACTGACACGTAAACGCACCACGGGGTTCGTCAATCGTGGAAATCACTTTGGACCCAAAATTTGAGTAATAATCCAATAAACGGCCAAAATCGGCCCAAACTGTGAGTCTTGACGACCAACACATAAGCACACCTTGGGGTTCGAAAACCATGGAAATCCCTTTGGACCCCAAACCGGTGAGTAATAGTCCATGAAACGGGTCAGAACCGACAAAAACAACGAGTGTTGATGACCGATACGTAAATGCACCCCAGGGTTCGTTAATCGTGCAAATCGCTCTTGGACCCAAAAACGGTGAGTAATAATCCACGAAACTAACCAGAATTGGCCAAAATTGTGAGTGTTGATTACCGATACGTAAACGCACCCCGCGGTTCTTCAGCCATGAAAATCACTTCGGGGCCCCAAAACTGAGGAATAGTGCAGGAAACGGGCCAGAATCGGCCCATACTGCGAGTGTTGATGACCAACACGTAAGCCCACCTTGGGGTTCAATCACCACAGGTATCGCTTTGGGACCCCAAAACGGTGAGTAATAGTCCACGAAACGGGTCAGAATAGACAAAAACCACGAGTGTTGATGACCGACACGTTAACGCAGTGACTAATAGTCCACGAAACGGGCCAGAATCAGCCAAAACCGCGCGTGTTGATGACCGACACGCAATCGCACCTTGGGGTTCAACAACTATGGAAATCGCTTCGGGACCCCAAAACGGGGAGTAATAGTGCATGAAAGGGGTCAGAATTGGTCAAAACTATGAGTGTTGATGATGGACACGTAAACACACCTCGGGATCGCCAACCGTGGAAATCACCGGGACCCCAAAAGTGAGTAATAGTGCACTAAACGAATGTAACCGCCAAAATTGTGAGTGTTGATGACCGACACGTAAACGCACCACGGGGTTCGTCAATCATGGAAATCACTTCGGGACCCAAAAACTGAGTAATAGTCCAAGAAACGGCCAGAATCGGCCCAAACTGTGAATCTTGACGACCAACAGATAAGCACACCTTGGGGTTTGAAAACCATGGAAATACCTTTGGGACCCCAAAACGGTGTGTAATAGTCCATGAAACGGGTGAGAATCGACAAAAACCATGGAAATCCCTTTGGGACACCAAAACGGTGAGTAATAATCCATGAAATGGGTCAAAATCGACAAAAACCACGAGTTTTGATGATCGGCACGTAAATGCACCCCAGGGTTTGTTAATCGTGCAAATCGCTCTGGGACCCGAAAACGGTGAGTAATAATCCACGAAACTAACCAGAATTGGCCAAAATTGTGAGTCTTGATGACCGACACGTAAACGCACCCCGTGGTTCGTCAGTAGTGAAAATCACTTCGGGGCCCCAAAACTGAGTAATAGTGCAGGAAACGGGCCAGAATCGGCCCAAACTGCAAGTGTTGATGACCAACACGTAAGCCCATCTTGGGGTTCAATAACCATGGATATCGCTTTGGGACCCCAAAACGGTGAGTAATAGTCCACGAAACGGGTCAGAATAGACAAAAACCGCGAGTGTTGATGACCGACACGTTAACGCACCCCGAGGTTCGTGAATCGTGGAAATCACTCCGGGACCCCAAAACAGTGAGTAATAGTCCACGAAACGGGCCAGAATCGGCCAAAACTATTAGTGTTGATGACCGACAGGTAAGCGCACCTTGGGGTTCAACAACTATGGAAATCGCTTCGGGACCCCAAAACGGAGAGTAATAGTCCATGAAACGGGCCAGAATTGGCCAAAGCTGTGAGTGTTGACGATGGACATGTAAACGCACCTCGAGGATCGTCAACCGTGGAAATCAGTCTAGGACCCCAAAACGCTGAGTAATAATGCACGAAATGGACCAAAATCGGCCAAAATTGTGAGTGTTGATGACCGACACGTAAACGCACCCCGGGGTTCGTCAACCATAGAAATCCCTTTGGGACCCCAAAACGGTGAGTACTAGTCCATGAAACGGGTCAGAATCGACAAGAACCATGTGTGTTGATGACCGACACGTAAATGCACCCCAGGGTTCGTTAATCGTGGAAATCGCTCTGGGACCCGTAAACGTTGAGTAATAGTCCAAGAAATTCACCAGAATTGGCCAAAATTGTGAGTGTTGATGACCGACACGTAAACGCACCTCGGGGTTCTACAACCATGGAAATCGTTTTGGGACCCCAAAACGGTGAGTAATAGTCCACGAAACTGGTCAGAATCGACAAAAACTGTAGTGTTGATGACCGACACATAAACGCACCCCGGGGTTCATTAACCATGGAAATCACTCCGGGACCCCAAAACAGTGAGTAATAGTCCACGAAACGGGCAAGAATCGGCCAAAACCGCGAGTGTTGATGACCGACACACAATCGCACCTTGGGGTTCAACAATTATGGAAATCGCTTCGGGACCCCAAAACGGGGAAAATAGTGCATTAAACGAGTCAGAATTGGCCAAAACTATGAGCATTGACGATGGACATGTAAACGCACCTCGGGGATCGTCAACCATGGAAATCACTCTCGGACCCCCAAATGCTGAGTAATAGTGCACGAAACGGGCTAGAATCGGCAAAAATTGTGAGCATTGATGACCGACATGTAAACGCAACACGGGGTTCGTCAATCGTGAAATCACTTCAGGACCCAAAATTTGAGTAATAATCCAAGAAACGGCCAGAATCGGCCCTAACTGTGAGTCTTGACGACCTACACATAAGCACACCTTGGGGTTCGAAAACTATGGAAATCCCTTTGGACCCCAAAATGGTGAGTAATAGTCCACGAAACGGGTCAGAATCGACAAAAACCACGAGTGTTGATGACCGGCACATAAATGCACACCAGAGTTTGTTAATCGTGCAAATTACTCTGGGACCCGAAAACAGTGAGTAATAATCCGCGAAACTAACCAGAATTGGCTAAAATTGTGAGTGTTGATGACCGACACGTAAACACACCCCGCGGTTCGTCAGCAGTGAAAATCACTTCGGGGCCCAAAAACTGAGTAATAGTGCAGGAAACGGGCCAGAATCGGCCCAAACTGCGAGTGTTGATGACCAACACGTAAGCCCACCTTGGGGTTCAATAACCATGGATATCGCTTTGGGACCCCAAAACGGTGAGTAATAGTCCACGAAACGGGTCAGAATAGACAAAACCGTGAGTGTTGATGGTCGACACGTTAACGCACCCGTGGTTCAGAATCATGGAAATCACCCGACCCCAAAAAGTGAGTAATAGTCCAGAACGGGCTGAATCGCCAAAATCGCGAAGTTTTGATGACCGAGAGGTAAGCACACGTTGGGGTTCAACAACTATGGAAATCGCTTCGGGACCTTAAAACGGGGAGTAATAGTCCATGAAACGGGCCAGAATTGGCCAAAGCTGTGAGTGTTGACGATGGACACGTAAACGCACCTCGAGGATCGTCAACCCTGGAAATCAGTGTAGGACCCCAAAATGCTGAGTAATAGTGCACGAAACGGACCAGAATCGGCCAAAATTGTGAGTGTTGATGAACGACACGTAAACGCACCCCGGGGTTCGTCAATCATGGAAATCACTACGGGACCCCAAAACTGAGTAATAATCCAGGAAACGGGCCAGAATCGGCCCAAACTGCGACTCTTGACGACCAACACATAAGCACACCTTGGGGTTCGACAACCATAGAAATCCCTTTGGGACCCCAAAACGGTGAGTACTAGTCCATGAAACGGGTCGAATCGATAAAAACCATGAGTGTTGATGATCGACACGTAAATGCACCCTGTGGTTCGTTAATCGTGGAAATCGCCTCGGGACCCATAAACGGTGAGTAATAGTCCAAGAAATTCACCAGAATTGGCCAAAATTGTGAATGTTGATGACCGACACGTAAACGCACCTCGGGGTTCTACAACCATGGAAATCGCTGGGACCCCAAACGGGAGTAATAGTCACTAAACGGGCCGAATCGGTTAAAACCGCAGTGTCGATGATCGACACATAAACGCACCCCGGTTCGTTAATCATGGAAATCACTCCGGGACCCCAAAATATTGAGTAATAGTCCATGAAACGGGCCAGAATCGGCCAGAACCGCGAGTGTTGATGACCGACACGCAATCGCACCTTGGGGTTCAACAACTACAGAAATCGCTTCGGGACCCCAAAACGCGGAGTAATAGTGCATGAAATGGGTCAGAATTGCCCAAAACTATGAGCGTTGACGATGGACACGTAAACGCACCTCGGGGATCGTCAACCATGGATATCACTCTGGGACCCCAAAACGCCGAGTAATAGTGCACGAAACGGACCAGAATCGGCCAAAATTATGAGTGTTGATGACCGACACGTAAACGCACCACGGGGTTCGTCAATCGTGGAAATCACGTCGGACCCAAAATTTGAGTAATAATCCAAGAAACGGCCAGAATCGGCCCAAACTATGAGTCTTGACGACCAACACATAAGCACACCTTGGGGTTCGAAAACCATGGAAATCCCTTTGGACCCCAAAACGGTGAGTAATAGTCCATGAAATGGGTCGAACCCACAAAACCACGAAAGTGTTGATGACCGACACGTAAATGCACCCCAGGGTTCGTTAATCGTGCAAATCGCTCTTGGACACAAAAACGGTGAGTAATAATCCAAGAAACTAACCAGAATTGGCCAAAATTGTGAGTGTTGATTACCGATACGTAAACGCACCCCGCGGTTCTTCAGCCATGAAAATCACTTCGGGGCCCCAAAACTGAGTAATAGTGCAGGAAACGGGCCAGAATCGGCCCAAACTGCGAGTGTTGATGACCAACACGTAAGCCCACATTGGGGTTCAAAAACCATGGATATCGCTTTGGGACCCAAAATGGTGAGTAATAGTCCACGAAACGGGTCAGAATAGACAAAAACCGCGAGTGTTGATGGCCGACACGTTAACGCACCCCGGGGTTTGTAAATCATGGAAATTACTCTGGGACCCCAAAACAGTGAGTAATAGTCCACGAAACGGGCCAGAATCGGCCAAAACTATGAGTGTTGATGACCGACAGGTAAGCGCACCTTGGGATTCAACAACTATGGAAATCGCATCGGGACCTCAAAACGGGGAGTAATAGTCCATGAAACGGGCCAGAATTGGCCAACGCTGTGAGTGTTGACGATGGACACGTAAACGCACCTCGAGGATCGTCAACCGTGGAAATCAGTCTAGGACCCCAAAATGCTGAGTAATAGTGCACGAAACGGACCAGAATCGGCCTAAATTGTGAGTGTTGATGAACGACACGTAAACGCACCCTGGGGTTCGTCAATCATGGAAATCACTACGGGACCCCAAAACTGAGTAATAATCAAGGAAACGGGCCAGAATCGGCCCAAACTGCGACTCTTGACGACCACCACATAAGCACACCTTGGGGTTCGACAACCATGGAAATCCCTTTGGGACCCCAAAACGGTGAGTACTAGTCCATGAAACGGGTCAGAATTGACAAAAACCATGAGCGTTGATGACCGACACGTAAATGCACCCCATGGTTCGTTAATCGTGGAAATCGCTCTGGCACCCATAAACAGTGAGTAATAGTCCAAGAAATTCACAAGAATTGGCCAAAATTGTGTGTGTTGATGACCGACACGTAAACGCACCTCGGGGTTCTACAACCATGGAAATCGCTTTGGGACCCCAAAACGGTGAGTAATAGTCCACGAAACGGGCCAGAATCGGCCAAAACCGCAGTGTCGATGACCGACACATAAACGCACCCGGGGTTCGTTAATCATGGAAATCACTCCGGGACCTCAAAATAGTGAGTAATAGTCCACGAAACGGGCCAGAATCGGCCAAAACTGTGAGTGTTGATGACCGACAGGTAAGCGCACCTTGGGGTTCAACAACTATGGAAATCGCTTCGGGACCCCAAAACGGGGAGTAATAGTGCATGAAATGGGTCAGAATTGCCCAAAACTATGAGCGTTGACGATGGACACGTAAACGCACTCGGGATCACAACCATGGAAATCACCGGGACCCCAAAACGCCGAGTAATAGTGCACAAACGGACCAGAATCGCCAAAATTATGAGTGTTGATGACCGACAGGTAAACGCACCACGGGGTTCGTCAATCGTGGAAATCACGCCGACCCAAAATTTGAGTAATAATCCAAGAAACGCCAGAATCGCCCAAACTATGAGTCTTGACGACCAACACATAAGCACACCTTGGGGTTCAAACCATGGAAATCCTTTGGACCCCAAAACGGTGAGTAATAGTCCATGAAATGGGTCGAACCGACAAAAACCACGAGTGTTGATGACCGACACGTAAATGCACCCCTGTGGTTCGTTAATCGCAAATCGCTCTTGGACACAAAAACGGTGAGTAATAATCCAAGAAACTAACCAGAATTGGCCAAAATTGTGAGTGTTGATTACCGATACGTAAACGCACCCCGCGGTTCTTCAGCCATGAAAATCACTTCGGGGCCCCAAAACTGAGTAATAGTGCAGAAACGGCCAGAATCGCCTAAATCGCGAAAGTGTTGACGATCAACACGTAAGCCCACCTTGGGGTTCAAAACCATGGATATCGCTTGGGACCCAAAATGGTGAGTAATAGTCCACTAAACGGGTCGAATAGACAAAACCGCGAAAGTGTTGATGGTCGACACGTTAACGCACTCGGGTTTGTAAATCATGGAAATCACTCAGGGACCCCAAAACAGTGAGTAATAGTCCACGAAACGGGCCAGAATCGGCCAAAACTGTGAGTGTTGATGACCGACAGGTAAGCGCACCTTGGGATTCAACAACTATGGAAATCGCATCGGGACCTCAAAACGGGGAGTAATAGTCCATGAAACGGGCCAGAATTGGCCAAAGCTGTGAGTGTTGACGATGGACACGTAAACGCACCTCGAGGATCGTCAACCGTGGAAATCAGTCTAGGACCCCAAAATGCTGAGTAATAGTGCACGAAACGGACCAGAATCGGCCTAAATTGTGAGTGTTGATGAACGACACGTAAACGCACCCCGGGGTTCGTCAATCATGGAAATCACTACGGGACCCCAAAACTGAGTAATAATCCAGGAAACGGGCCAGAATCGGCCCAAACTGCGACCCTTGACGACCACCACATAAGCACACCTTGGGGTTCGACAACCATGGAAATCCCTTTGGGACCCCAAAACGGTGAGTACTAGTCCATGAAACGGGTCAGAATTGACAAAAACCATGAGCGTTGATGACCGACACGTAAATGCACCCCAGGGTTCGTTAATCGTGGAAATCGCTCTGGCACCCATAAACAGTGAGTAATAGTCCAAGAAATTCACAAGAATTGGCCAAAATTGTGAGTATTGATGACCGACACGTAAACGCACCTCGGGGTTCTACAACCATGGAAATCGCTTTGGGACCCCAAAACGGTGAGTAATAGTCCACGAAACGGGCCAGAATCGGCCAAAACCGCAGTGTCGATGATCGACACATAAACGCACCCGGGGTTCGTTAATCATGGAAATCACTCAGGGACCTCAAAATAGTTAGTAATAGTCCACGAAACGGGCCAGAATTGGCCAAAACCGCGAGTGTTGATGACCGAAACGCAATCGCAACTTGGGGTTCAACAACTATGGAAATCGCTTCGGGACCCCAAAACAGGGAGTAATAGTGCATGAAACGGGTCAGAATTGGCCAAAACTATGAGCGTTGACGATGGACACGTAAACGCACCTCAGGGATCGTCAACCATGGAAATCACTCTGGGACCCCAAAACGCTGTGTAATAGTGCACGAAACGGACCAGAATCGGCCAAAATTGTGAGTGTTGATGACCGACACGTAAACGCACCACAGGGTTCGTCAATCGTAGAAATCACGTCAGACCCAAAATTTGAGTAATAATCCAAGAAACGGCCAGAATCGGCCCAAACTATGAGTCTTGACGACCAACACATAAGCACACCTTGGGGTTCGAAAACCATGGAAATCCCTTTGGACCCCAAAATGGTGAGTAATAGTCCATGAAACGGGTCAGAATCGACAAAAACCACGAGTGTTGATGACCGACACGTAAATGCACCCCAGGGTTCGTTAATCATGGAAATCGCTCTGGGACCCAAAAACGGTGAGTAATAGTCCACGAAACTAACCAGAATTGGCCAAAATTGTGAGTGTTGATGACTGACACGTAAACGCACCCTGGGTTCGTCAGCCGTGATAATAACTTCGGGGCCCCAAAATAGAGTAATAGTCCAGGAAACGGGCCAGAATCAGCCCAAACTGTGAGTGTTGATGACCGACACGTAAGTGCACTTTGGGGTTCAACAACCATGGAAATCACTTTGGGACCCCAAAACGGTGAGTAATAGTCCACGAAACGGGTCAGAATAGACAAAAACCGCGAGTGTTGATGACCGACACGTAAATGCACCCTAGGGTTCGTTAATCGTGGAAATTGCTCTGGGACCCGAAACCGGTGAGTAATAGTCCACGAAACTGACCAGAATTGGCCAAAATTGTGAATGTTGATGGTCGACACGTAAACGCACACCAGGGTTCAACAACCATGGAAATCGCTTTGGGACCCCAAACGGTGATTAATAGTCCACGAAATGGGTCAGAATCGACAAAAACTGCGATTGTTGATGACCGACACGTTAACGCACCCCGGGGTTAGTTAATCGTGGAAATCACTCGGGGACCCCAAAATAGTGAGTAATACTCCACGAAACGGGCCAGAATCGGCCAAAACTGCAAGTGTTGATGACCGGCACGTAAGCTCACATTTGGGTTCAACAACTATGGAAATCGCTTCGGGACCGCAAAACGGGGAGTAATAGTCCCTGAAACGGGTCAGAATTGGCCAAAACTGTGACTGTTGACGATGGACACATAAACGCACCTCGGGGATCGTCAACCGTGGAAACCATTCTGGGACCCAAAAACGCTGAGTAATAGTGCACGAAACAAAATAGAATCGGCAAAAATTGTGAGTGTTGATGACCGACACGTAAATGCACCAGGGGTTCGTCAATCGTGGAAAGAACTTCGGGAGCCTAAAACTGAGTAATAATCCAAGAAACGGGCCAGAATCGTCCCAAACTTTGAGTCTTGACGACTAATACATAAGCACACCTTGGGGTTCACAACCATGGAAGTCCCTTTGGGACCCCAAAACGGTGAGTAATAGTCCATGAAACGGGTCAGAATCGACAAAAACCATGAGTGTTGATGACCGACACGTAAATGTACACCAGGGTTCGTTAATCGTGGAAATCGCTCTGGGACCCAAAAACGGTGAGTAATAGTCCACGAAACTGACCAGAATTGGCCAAAATCGTGAGTGTTGATGACCGACACGTAAACGCACCCCAGGGTACGTCAGCCGTGAAAATCGCTTCGGGACCCCAAAACTGAGTAATAGTCCAGAAACAAGCAGAATCGCCAAAATCATGAAAGTGTTGATGACCGACACGTAAGCGCACCTTTGGGGTTCAACAACTATGGAAATCGCTTCGGGATCCTAAAGCGGGGAGTAATAGTCCATGAAACGGGTCAGAATTGGCCAAAACCGTGAGTGTTGACGATGGACACGTAAACGCACACATAAGCACACCTTGGGGTTCGACAACCATGGAAATCCCTTTGGGACCCCAAAACGGTGAGTAATAGTCCATGAAACGGTTCAGATTCGACAAAAACCACGAGTGTTGATGACCGACACTTAAATGCACCCCAGGGTTCGTTAATCATGGAAATCGCTCTAGGACCCGAAAACGGTGAGTAATAGTCCACAAAACTAACTAGAATTGGCCAAAATTGTGAGTGTTGATGACCGACACGTAAACGCACCCCGGGGTTCGTCAGCTGCGAAAATAACTTCGGGCCCCCAAAATAGAGTAATAGTCCAGGAAACGGGCCAGAATCGGCCCAAACTGTGAGTGTTGACGACCGACACGTAAGTGCACCTTGGGGTTCAACAACCATCGAAATCGCTTTGGGACCCCAAAACGGTGAGTAATAGTCCACGAAACGGGTCAGAATAGACAAAAACCGCGAGTGTTCATGACCGACACGTAAATGCACCCTAGGGTTCGTTAATCGTGGAAATTGCTCTGGGACCCGAAACTGGTGAGTAATAGTCCACGAAACTGACCAGAATTGGCCAAAATTGTGAGTGTTGATGGCCGACACGTAAACTCACCCCGGGGTTCAACAACCATGGAAATTGCTTTGGGACCCCAAAACGGTGATTAATAGTCCATGAAATGGGTCAGAATCGACAAAAACTGCGAGTGTTGATGACCGACACGTTAACGCACCCTGGGGTTCATTTATCGTGGAAATCACTCCGGGACCCCAAAATAGTGAGCAATAGTCCACGAAACGGGCCAGAATCGGCCAAAACTGCAAGTGTTGATGACCGGCACGTAAGCTCACGTTGGGGTTCAACAACTATGGAAATCGCCGACCACAAAACGGGAGTAATAGTCCTCAAACGGGTCGAATTGGCCAAAATCGGATCGTTGATGATGGACACGTCAACGCACCTCGGAGATCGTCAACCGTGGAAATCATTCTGGGACCCAGAAACGCTGAGTAATAGTGCACGAAACGAAATAGAATCGGCCAAAATTGTGAGTGTTGATGAATGACACGAAAACGTACCTAGGGGTTTGTCAATCGTGGAAATCACTTCGGGACCCCAAAACCGAGTAATAATCCAAGAAACAGGCCAGAATCGTCCCATACTACGAGTCTTGACGACCAACACATAAGCACACCTTGGGGTTCACAACCATGGAAATCCCTTTGGGACCCCAAAACGGTGAGTAATAGTCCATGAAGCGGGTCAGAATCGACAAAAACCACGAGTGTTGATGACCGACACTTAAATGTACCACAGGGTTCGTTAATCGTGGAAATCGCTCTGGAACCCAAAAACGATGAGTAATAGTCCACGAAACTGACCAGAATTGGCCAAAATTGTGAGTGTTGATGGACGACACGAACGCACTTCGGGTTCACAAGAATGTAAATCACTTCGGGACCCCAAAACTGAGTAATAGTCCAGGAAACGGGCCAGAATCGGCCCAAAATGCGAGTGTTGATGACCGACATGTAAGCACACCTTGGGGTTCAACAACTATGGAAATCGCTTCGGGACCGCAAAACGGGATGTAATAGTCCCTGCAACGGGTCAGATTTGGCCAAAACTATGAGTGTTGACGATGGACACGTAAAGGCATCGCGGGGATCGTCAACCGTGGAAATCATTCTGGGACCCAAAAACGCTGAGTAATAGTGCACGAAACGAAATAGAATCAGCCAAAATTGTGAGTGTTGATGACCGACACGTTAACGCACCCCGGGGTTCGTTAATCGTGGAAATCACTCCGGGACCCCAAAACAGTGAGTAATAGTCCACGAAACGGGCCAGAATTGGCAAAAACTGCGAGTGTTGATGACCGGCACGTAAGCGCACCTTAGGTTCAACAAATATGGAAATCATTTCGGGACCGCATAATGGGGAGTAATAGTCCCTGAAACGGGTCAGAATTGGCCAAAACTATGAGTGTTGACGATGGACACGTAAACGCACCTCGGGGATCGTCAACCGTGGAAATCACTCTGGGACCCAAAAACGCTGAGTCATAGTGCACGAAACGGACAAGAATCGGCCAAAATTGTGAGTGTTGATGACCTACACGTAAATGCACCCCGGGGTTCGTCAATCGTTGAAATCACTTCGGGACCCCAAAACTGAGTAATAATCCAAGAAACGAGCCAGAATCGTCCCAAACTGCGAGTCTTGACGACCAACACATGAGCACACATTGGGGTTCACAACCATGGAAATCCCTTTGGGACCACAAAACGGTGAGTAATAGTCCATGAAACGGGTCAGAATCGACAAAAACAACGAGTGTTGATGACCGACACGTAAATGCACCCCAGGGTTCGTTAATCATGGAAATCGCATTGGGATCCGAAAACGGTGAGTAATTGTCCACGAAACTGACCAGCATTGGCCAAAATTGTGAGTGTTTATGACCGACACGTAAACGCAACCCTGGGTTCGTCAGCCGTGAAAATAACTTCGGGGCCCCAAAACAGAGTAATAGTCCAGGTAACGGCCGTAATCGGCCCAAACTGTGAGTGTTGACGACCGACACGTAAGTGCACCTTGGGGTTCAACAACCATGGAAATCGCTTGGGACCCCAAAACGGTGAGTAATAGTCCACTAAACGGGTCAGATAGACAAAATCGCGAAAGTGTTGATGACCGACACGTAAATGCACCCTAGGTTCGATAATCATGGAAATCGCCTGGGACCCAAACCGTGAGTAATAGTCCATGAAATCGACGAAATTGGCCAAAATTGTGATTGTTGATGGCCAACACGTAAACGCACTCGGGTTCAACAACCATGGAAATCGCTTTGGGACCCCAAAACAGTGAGTAATAGTCTACGAAACGGGTCAGAATAGACAAAAACCATGAGTCTTGATGACCATCACGTTAACGCACCTCGGGGTTTGTTAATCGTAAAAATCACTCCGGGACCCCAAAATAGTGAGTAATAGTCCACGAAACGGGCCAGAATCGTCCCAAACTTTGAGTCTTGACGACTAATACATAAGCACACCTTGGGGTTCGACAACCATGGAAATCCCTTTGGGACCCCAAAACGGTGAGTAATAGTCCATGAAACGGTTCAGATTCGACAAAAACCACGAGTGTTGATGACCGACACTTAAATGCACCTGTGGTTCGTTAATCATGGAAATCGCCTGGGACCCAAAATGGTAAGTAATAGTCCACTAAACTAACTAGAATTGGCCAAAATTGTGAGTGTTGATGACCGACGTAAACGCACCCTGTGGTTCGTCACCGTGAAAATCACTTCGGGACCCCAAAACCGAGTAATAGTCCAGAAACAGGCCGAATCGACAAAATCATGAGTGTTGATGACCGACACGTAAGCGCACCTTTGGGCTTCAACAACTATGGAAATCGCCGATCCTAAAACGGGGAGTAATAGTCCATGAAACGGGTCAGAATTGGCCAAAACCGTGAGTGTTGACGATGGACACGTAAACGCACACATAAGCACACCTTGGGGTTCGACAACCATGGAAATCCCTTTGGGACCCCAAAACGGTGAGTAATAGTCCATGAAACGGTTTAGATTCGACAAAAACCACTAGTGTTGATGACCGACACTTAAATGCACCCCAGGATTCGTTAATCATGGAAATCGCTCTGGGACCCGAAAACGGTGAGTAATAGTCCAAGAAACAAACCCGAATTGGCCAAAATTGTGAGTGTTGATGACCGACACATAAACGCACCCCGGGGTTCGTCAGCCATGAAAATAACTTCGGGCCCCCAAAATAGAGTAATAGTCCAGGAAACGGGCCAGAATCGGCCCAAACTGTGAGTGTTGACGACCGACACGTAAGTGCACCTTGGGGTTCAACAACCATCGAAATCGCTTTGGGACCCCAAAACGGTGAGTAATAGTCCACGAAACGGGTCAGAATAGACAAAAACCGCGAGTGTTGATGACCGACACGTAAATGCACCCTAGGTTTGTTAATCGTGGAAATTGCTCTGGGACCCGAAACCGGTGAGTAATAGTCCACGAAACTGACCAGAATTGGCCAAAATTGTGAGTGTTGATGGCCGACACGTAAACGCACCCCGGGGTTCAACAACCATGGAAATTGCTTTGGGACCCCAAAACGGTGATTAATAGTCCACGAAATGTGTCAGAATCGACAAAAACTGCGAGTGTTGATGACCGACACGTTAACACACCCCGGTGTTCGTTTATCGTGGAAATCACTCCGGGACCCCAAAATAGTGAGTAATAGTCCACGAAACGGGCCAGAATCGGCCAAAACTGCAAGTGTTGATGACCGGCACGTAAGCTCACGTTGGGGTTCAAGAACTATGGAAATCGCTTCGGGACCGCAAAACGGGGAGTAATAGTCCCTGAAACGGGTCAGAATTGGCCGAAACTGTGACTGTTGATGATGGACACGTAAACGCACCTCGGAGATCGTCAACCGTGGAAATCATTCTGGGACCCAGAAACACTGAGTAATAGTGCACAAAACGAAATAGAATCGGCCAAAATTGTGAGTGTTGATGAACGACACGAAAACGCACCTAGGGGTTTGTCAATCGTGGAAATCACTTCGGGACCCCAAAACCGTGTAATAATCCAAGAAACGGGCCAGAATCGTCCCATACTACGAGTCTTGACGACCAACACATAAGCACACCTTGGGGTTCACAACCCTGGAAATCCCTTTGGGACCCCAAAACGGTGAGTAATAGTCCATGAAGCGGGTCAGAATCGACAAAAACCACGAGTGTTGATGACCGACACCTATGTACGACAGGGTTCGTTAATCGTGGAAATCGCTCTGGAACCCAAAAACGGTGAGTAATAGTCCACGAAACTGACCAGAATTGGCCAAAATTGTGAGTGTTGATGGCCGACACGAACGCACTCGGGTTCGCAACCATGTAAATCACTTCGGGACCCCAAAACTGAGTAATAGTCCAGGAAACGGGCCAGAATCGGCCCAAACTGCGTGTGTTGATGACCGACACGTAAGCGCACCTTGGGGTTCAACAACTATGGAAATCGCTTCGGGATTGCAAAACGGGGAGTAATAGTCCCTGAAACGGGTCAAATTTGGCCAAAACTATGAGTGTTGACGATGGACACGTAAATGCACCGCGGGGATCGTCAACCGTGGAAATCATTCCGGGACCCAAAAACGCTGAGTAATAGTGCACGAAACGAAATAGAATCAGCCAAAATTGTGAGTGTTGATGACCGACACGTTAACGCATCCCGGGGTTCGTTAATCGTGGAAATTACTCCGGGACCCCAAAACAGTGAGTAATAGTCCACGAAACGGGCCAGAATTGGCCAAAACTGAGAGTGTTGATGACCGGCACGTAAGCGCACCTTAGGTTCAACAAATATGGAAATCATTTCGGGACCGCATAATGGGGAGTAATAGTCCCTGAAACGGGTCAGAATTGGCCAAAACTATGAGTGTTGACGATGGACACGAACGCACCTCGGGATCACAACCGTGGAAATCACTCGGGACCCAAAAACGCTGAGTCATAGTGCACGAAATGACAAGAATCGCCAAAATTGTGAGTGTTGATGACCTACACGTAAATGCACCCCGGGGTTCGTCAATCGTTGAAATCACTTCGGGACCCCAAAACTGAGTAATAATCCAAGAAACGAGCCAGAATCGTCCCAAACTGCGAGTCTTGACGACCAACACATGAGCACACATTGGGGTTCACAACCATGGAAATCCCTTTGGGACCACAAAACGGTGAGTAATAGTCCATGAAACGGGTCAGAATCGACAAAAACGACGAGTGTTGATGACCGACACGTAAATGCACCCCAGGGTTCGTTAATCATGGAAATCGCATTGGGATCCGAAAACGGTGAGTAATTGTCCACGAAACTGACCAGCATTGGCCAAAATTGTGAGTGTTTATGACCGACACGTAAACGCAACCCTGGGTTCGTCAGCCGTGAAAATAACTTCGGGGCCCCAAAACAGAGTAATAGTCCAGGTAACGGGCCAGAATCGGCCCAAACTGTGAGTGTTGATGACCGACACGTAAGTGCACCTTGGGGTTCAACAACCATGGAAATCGCTTTGGGACCTCAAAACGGTGAGTAATAGTCCACGAAACGGGTCAGGATAGACAAAAACCGCGAGTGTTAATGACCGACACGTAAATGCACCCTAGGGTTCGATAATCATGGAAATCGCTCTGGGACCCGAAACCGGTGAGTAATAGTCCATGAAACTGACCAGAATTGGCCAAAATTGTGACTGTTGATGGCCAACACGTAAACGCACCCCGCGGTTCAACAACCATGGAAATCGCTTTCGGACCCCAAAACAGTGAGTAATAGTCTACGAAACGGGTCAGAATAGACAAAAACCATGAGTCTTGATGACCGACACGTTAACGCACCTCGGGGTTCGTTAATCGTAAAAATCACTCCGGGACCCCAAAATAGTGAGTAATAGTCCACGAAACGGGCCAGAATCGTCCCAAACTTTGAGTCTTGACGACTAATACATAAGCACACCTTGGGGTTCGACAACCATGGAAATCCCTTTCGGACCCCAAAACGGTGAGTAATAGTCCATGAAACGGTTCAGATTCGACAAAAACCACGAGTGTTGATGACCGACACTTAAATGCACCCAGGGTTCGTTAATCATGGAAATCGCTCTGGGACCCGAAAACGGTAAGTAATAGTCCACGAAACTAACTAGAATTGGCCAAAATTGTGAGTGTTGATGACCGACACGTAAACGCACCCCAGGGTTCGTCAGCCGTGAAAATCACTTCGGGACCCCAAAACTGAGTAATAGTCCAGGAAACAGGCCAGAATCGGACAAAACTGCGAGTGCTGATGACCGACACGTAAGCGCACCTTTGGGCTTCAACAACTATGGAAATCGCTTCGGGATCCTAAAACGGGGAGTAATAGTCCATGAAACGGGTCAGAATTGGCCAAAACCGTGAGTCTTGACGATGGACACGTAAACGCACACATAAGCACACCTTGGGGTTCGACAACCATGGAAATCCCTTTGGGACCCCAAAACGGTGAGTAATAGTCCATGAAACGGTTTAGATTCGACAAAAACCACGAGTGTTGATGACCGACACTTAAATGCACCCCAGGATTCGTTAATCATGGAAATCGCTCTGGGACCCGAAAACGGTGAGTAATAGTCCACGAAACTAACCCGAATTGGCCAAAATTGTGAGTGTTGATGACCGACACATAAACGCACCCCGGGGTTCGTCAGCCGTGAAAATAACTTCGGGCCCCCAAAATAGAGTAATAGTCCAGGAAACGGGCCAGAATCGGCCCAAACTGTGAGTGTTGACGACCGACACGTAAGTGCACCTTGGGGTTCAACAACCATCGAAATCGCTTTGGGACCCCAAAACGGTGAGTAATAGTCCACGAAACGGGTCAGAATAGACAAAAACCGCGAGTGTTGATGACCGACACGTAAATGCACCCTAGGTTTGTTAATCCTGGAAATTGCTCTGGGACCCGAAACCGGTGAGTAATAGTCCACGAAACTGACCAGAATTGGCCAAAATTGTGAGTGTTGATGGCCGACACGTAAACGCACCCCGGGGTTCAACAACCATGGAAATTGCTTTGGGACCCCAAAACGGTGATTAATAGTCCACGAAATGTGTCAGAATCGACAAAAACTGCGAGTGTTGATGACCGACACGTTAACGCACCCCGGGGTTCGTTTATCGTGGAAATCACTCCGGGACCCCAAAATAGTGAGTAATAGTCCACGAAACGGGCCAGAATCGGCCAAAACTGCAAGTGTTGATGACCGGCACGTAAGCTCACGTTGGGGTTCAACAACTATGGAAATCGCTTCGGGACCGCAAAACGGGGAGTAATAGTCCCTGAAACGGGTCAGAATTGGCCGAAACTGTGACTGTTGATGATGGACACGTAAACGCACCTCGGAGATCGTCAACCGTGGAAATCATTCTGGGACCCAGAAACACTGAGTAATAGTGCACGAAACGAAATAGAATCGGCCAAAATTGTGAGTGTTGATGAACGACACGAAAACGCACCTAGGGGTTTGTCAATCGTGGAAATCACTTCGGGACCCCAAAACCGTGTAATAATCCAAGAAACGGGCCAGAATCGTCCCATACTACGAGTCTTGACGACCAACACATAAGCACACCTTGGGGTTCACAACCCTGGAAATCCCTTTGGGACCCCAAAACGGTGAGTAATAGTCCATGAAGCGGGTCAGAATCGACAAAAACCACGAGTGTTGATGACCGACACCTATGTACGACAGGGTTCGTTAATCGTGGAAATCGCTCTGGAACCCAAAAACGGTGAGTAATAGTCCACGAAACTGACCAGAATTGGCCAAAATTGTGAGTGTTGATGGCCGACACGTAAACGCACCCCGGGGTTCGTCAGCCATGCAAATCACTTCGGGACCCCAAAACTGAGTAATAGTCCAGGAAACGGGCCAGAATCGGCCCAAACTGCGTGTGTTGATGACCGACACGTAAGCGCACCTTGGGGTTCAACAACTATGGAAATCGCTTCGGGACTGCAAAACGGGGAGTAATAGTCCCTGAAACGGGTCAGATTTGGCCAAAACTATGAGTGTTGACGATGGACACGTAAACGCACCGCGGGGATCGTCAACCGTGGAAATCATTCCGGGGCCCAAAAACGCTGAGTAATATTGCACGAAACGAAATAGAATCAGCCAAAATTGTGAGTGTTGATGACCGACACGTTAATGCACCGCGGGGTTCGTTTATCGTGGAAATCACTCCGGGACCCCAAAACAGTGAGTAATAGTCCATGAAACGGGCCAGAATTGGCCAAAACTGCGAGTGTTGATGACCGACACGTAAGCGCACCTTGGGTTCAACAAATATGGAAATCGTTTCGGGACCGCATAATGGGGAGTAATAGTCCCTGAAACGGGTCAGAATTGGCCAAAACTATGAGTGTTGACGATGGACACGTAAACGCACCTCGGGGATCGTCAACCATGGAAATCACTCTGGTACCCAAAAACGCTGAGTCATAGTGCACGAAACGGACAAGAATCGGCCAAAATTGTGAGTGTTGATGACCTACACGTAAATGCACCCCGGGGTTCGTCAATCGTTGAAATCACTTCGGGACCCCAAAACTGAGTAATAATCAGAGAAACGAGCCAGAATCGTCCCAAACTGCGAGTCTTGACGACCAACACATGAGCACACCTTGGGGTTCACAACCATGGAAATCCCTTTGGGACCACAAAACGGTGAGTAATAGTCCATGAAACGGGTCAGAATCGACAAAAACCATGAGTGTTGATGACCGAGACGTAAATGCACCCCAGGGTTCGTTAATCATGGAAATCGCTTTTGGACCCGAAAACGGTGAGTAATTGTCCACGAAACTGACCAGCAATTGCCAAAATTGTGAGTGTTTATGACCAACACGTAAACGCACCCCTGGGTTCGTTAGCCATGAAAATAACTTCGGGGACCCAAAACAGAGTAATAGTCCAGGTAACGGGCCAGAATCGGCCCAAACTGTGAGTGTTGATGACCGACACGTAAGAGCACCTTGTGGTTCAACAACCATGGAAATCGCTTTCGGACCCCAAAACGGTGAGTAATAGTCCACTAAACGGGTCAGATAGACAAAACCATGAAAGTGTTGATGAGCGACACATAAATGCACGCTAGGTTCGTTAATCGTGGAAATCGCTCGGGACCCAAACCAGTGAGTAATAGTCCACGAAACTGACCAGAATTGGCCAAAATTGTGACTGTTGATGGCCGACATGTAAACGCACCCCGGGGTTCAACAACCATGGAAATCGCTTTGGGACCCCAAAACGGTGAGTAATAGTCCACGAAACGGGTCAGAATCGACAAAAACCGCGAGTGTTGATGACCGACACGTTAATGCACCCCGGGGTTCGTTAATCGTGGAAATCATTCTAGGACCCAAAAATGTTGACGAAATAGAATCTGCCAACATTGTGAGTGTTGATGACCGACACGTAAATGCGCCCAGGGGTTTGTCAATCGTGGAAATCCCTTTGGGACCGTAAAACGGTGAGTAATAGTCCATGAAACGTGTCAGAATCGACAAAAACCGCGAGTGTTGATGACCGACACGTAAATGCAACCTAGGGTTTGTTAATCATGGAAATTGCTGTGGGACCCAAAAACGGTGAGTAATTGTCCATGAAACTGACCAGAATTGGCAAAAATTGTGAGTGTTGATGACCCACACGTAAACGCACCCCTGGGTTTGTCAGCCGTGAAAATAACTTCGGGGCCCAAAACTGAGTAATAGTCCAGGAAACAGGCCAGAATCGGCCCAAACTGTGAGTGTTGATGACCGACACATAAGCGCACCTTGGGGTTCAACAACCATGGAAATCGCTTTGCGACCCCAAAACGGTGAGTAATAGTCCATGAAACGGGTCAGAATAGACAAAAACCACGAGTGTTGTTGACCGACACGTTAACGCACCCCGGGGTTTGTTAATCGTGGAAATCACTCCGGGACCCCAAAACAGTGAATAATAGTCCATGAAACGGGCCAGAATCGGCCAAAACTACGAGTGTTGATGACCGGCACGTAAGCACACCTTGCGTTTCAACAACTATGGAAATCGCTTCGGGACCGCAAAACGGGGAGTAATAGTCCCTGAAAGGGGTCAGAATTGGCCAAAACTGTGAGTGTTGACGATGGACACGTAAACGAACCGCGGGGATCGTCAACCGTGGAAATCATTCTGGGACCCAAAAACGCTGAGTAATAGTGCACGAAACGAAATAGAATCGGCCGAAATTGTGAGTGTTGATGACCGACACGTAAACGCACCCAGAGGTTCGTCAATCGTGGAAATCACTTCAGGACCCCAAAACTGAGTAATAATCCAAGAAACGGGCAAGAATCGTCCCAAACTGTGAGTCCTGACGACCAACACATACGCACACCTTGGGGTTCACAACCATGGAAATCCCTTTGGGACCCAAAAACGGTGAGTAATAGTCCATGAAATGGGTCAGAATCGACAACGACCACGAGTGTTGATGACCGACACGTAAATGTACCCCAGGGTTCGTTAATCGTGGAAATCGCTCTGGGACCGAAAAACGGTGAGTAATAGTCCACGAAACTGACCAAAATTGGCCAAAATTGTGAGTGTTGATGGCCGACACGTAAACGCACCCCGGGGTTCGTTAGCCATGAAAATCACTTTGGGACCCCAAAACTGAGTAATAGTCCAGGAAACGGCCAGAATCGGCCCAAACTGCGAGTGTTGATGACCGACACGTAAGCGCACCATGGGGTTCAACAACCATGGAAATCGCTTTGCGACCCCAAAACGGTGAGTAATAGTCCACGAAACGGGTTAGAATAGACAAAAACCGAGTGTTGATTACCGACACGTTAACGCACCCCGGGGTACGTTAATCATGGAAATCACTCCGGGACCCCAAAACAGTGAGTAATAGTCCATGAAACGGGCCAGAATCGGCCAAAACTCCGAGTGTTGATGACCGACACGTAAGCAAACCTTGGGGTTCAACAACTATGGAAATCGCTTCAGGACCCCAAAACGGGGAGTAATAGTCCATGAAACGGGTCAGAATTGGCCAAAATTGTGAGTGTTGACGATGCACACGTAAACGCACCTCGGGTATCGTCAACCGTGCAAATCACTCTGGGACCCCAAAACGCTGAGTAATAGTGCACGAAACGGACCAGAGTCGGCCAAAATTCTGAGTGTTGATGACCGACACGTAAACGCACCCCGGGGTTCATCAATCGTGGAAATCACTTCGGGACCCCTAAACTGAGTAATAATCCAAGAAACGGGCCAGAATCGGCCCAAACTGCGAGTCTTAACGACGAACACATAAGCACACCTTGGGGTTCGACAACCATGGAAATCCCTTTGGGACCCTAAAACGGTGAGTAATAGTCCATGAAACGGGTCAGAATCGACAAAACCCACGAGTGTTGATTACCAAAACGTAAATGCATGCTAGGGTTCGATAATCGTGGAAATTGCTTCGGGACCCGAAACCGTTGAGTAATAGTCCACGAAACTGACCAGAATTGGCCAAAATATTGAGTGTTGATGGCCGACACGTAAACGCACCCCGGGGTTCAACAACCATGGAAATCGCTTTGGGACCCCAAAACGGTGAGTAATAGTCCACGAAACGGGTCAGAATCGACAAAAAAAGCGAGTGTTGATGACCGACACGTTAACGCACCCCGGGGTTCGTTAATCGTGGAAATCACTCCTGGACCCCAACACAGTGAGTAATTGTCCATGAAATGGGCAAGAATGAGCCAAATCTGCGAGTGTTGATGACCGACACATAAACGCACCTTGGGGTTCAACAACTATGGAAATCGCTTCGGGACCCCAAAACAGGGAGTAATAGTCCATGAAACGGGTCAGAATTGGCGAAAACTGTGAGTGTTAACGATAGACACATAAACGCACCTTGGGGATTGTCAACCGTGGAAATCACTCTAGGACCCAAAAATGCTGAGTAATAGTGCACGAAACGGAATAGAATTGGCCGAAATTGTGAGTGTTGATGACCGACACGTAAACGCACAGAGGGGTTCGTCAACCATGGAAATCACTTTGGAACCCCAAAACTGAGTAATAATCCAAGAAACGAGCCAGAACCGTCCCAAACTGCGAGTCTTGACGACCAACACATGAGCACACATTGGGGTTCACAACCATGGAAATCCCTTTGGGACCCCAAAACGGTGAGTAATAGTCCATGAAACGTGTCAGAATCGACAAAAACCACGAGTGTTGATGACCGACACGTAAGCGCACCTTGGGGTTCAACAACTATGGAAATCGTTTCGGGACCCAAAAAGGGGGAGTAATAGTCCCTAAAACGGGTCAGAATTGGCCAAAACTGTGAGTGTTGACGATGGACACGTAAACGCACCACGGGGATCGTCAACCATGGAAGTCACTCTGGGACCCAAAGACGCTGAGTCATAGTGCATGAAACGGACCAGAATCGGCCAAATTTTTATTGTTGATGACCGACACGTAAATGCATCCCGGGGGTCGTCAATCGTTGAAATCACTTCGGGAACCCAAAACTGAGTAATAATCCAAGAAACGAGCCAGAATCATCCCAAACTGCGAGTCTTGACGACCAACACATGAGCACACCTTGGGGTTCACAACCATGGAAATCCCTTTGGGACCACAAAACGGTGAGTAATAGTCCATGAAACGGGTCAGAATCGACAAAAACCATGAGTGTTGATGACCGACACGTAAATGCACCCCAGCGTACGTTAATCATGGAAATCGCTTTTGGACCCGAAAACGGTGAGTAATTGTCCACGAAACTGACCAGCAATTGCCAAAATTGTGAGTGTTTATGACCAACACGTAAACGCACCCCTGGGTTCGTTAGCCATGAAAATAACTTCGGGGACCCAAAACAGAGTAATAGTCCAGGTAACGGGCCAGAATCGGCCCAAACTGTGAGTGTTGATGACCGACACGTAAGAGCACCTTGTGGTTCAACAACCATGGAAATCGCTTTGGGACCCCAAAACGGTGAGTAATAGTCCACGAAACGGGTCAGGATAGACAAAAACCGCGAGTGTTGATGACCGACACGTAAATGCACGCTAGGTTTCGTTAATCGTGGAAATCGCTCTGGGACCCGAAACCGGTGAGTAATAGTCCACGAAACTGACCAGAATTGGCCAAAATTGTGACTGTTGATGGCCGACATGTAAACGCACCCCGGGGTTCAACAACCATGGAAATCGCTTTGGGACCCCAAAACGGTGAGTAATAGTCCACCAAACGGGTCAGAATCGACAAAAACCGCGAGTGTTGATGACCGACACGTTAATGCACCCCGGGGTTCGTTAATCGTGGAAATCATTCTAGGACCCAAAAATGCTGAGTAATAGTGCATGAAACGAAATAGAATCTGCCAACATTGTGAGTGTTGATGACCGACACGTAAATGCGCCCTGGGGTTCGTCAATCGTGGAAATCCCTTTGGGACCGTAAAACGGTGAGTAATAGTCCATGAAACGTGTCAGAATCGACAAAAACCGCGAGTGTTGATGACCGACACGTAAATGCACCCCTGGGTTTGTTAATCATGGAAATTGCTCTGGGACCCGAAAACGGTGAGTAATTGTCCACGAAACTGACCAGAATTGGCAAAAATTGTGAGTGTTGATGACCCACATGTAAACGCACCCCTGGGTTCGTCAGCCGTGAAAATAACTTCGGGGCCCAAAACTGAGTAATAGTCCAGGAAACAGGCCAGAATCGGCACAAACTGTGAGTGTTGATGACCGACACATAAGCACACCTTGGGGTTCAACAACCATGGAAATCGCTTTGCGACCCCAAAACGGTGAGTAATAGTCCACGAAACGGGTCAGAATAGACAAAAACCACGAGTGTTGTTGACCGACACATTAACGCACCCCGGGGTTTGTTAATCGTGGAAATCACTCCGGGACCCCAAAACAGTGAATAATAGTCCATGAAATGGGCCAGAATCGGCCAAAACTACGAGTGTTGATGACCGGCACGTAAGCGCACCTTGGGGTTCAACAACTATGGAAATCGCTTCGGGACCGCAAAACGGGGAGTAATAGTCCCTGAAAGGGGTCAAAATTGGCCAAAACTGTGAGTGTTGACGATGGACACGTAAACGCACCGCGGGGATCATCAACCGTGGAAATCATTCTGGGACCCAAAAACGCTGAGTAATAGTGCACGAAACGAAATAGAATCGGCCGAAACTGTGAGTGTTGATGACCGACACGTAAACGCACCCAGGGGTTCGTCAATCGTGGAAATCACTTTGGGACCCCAAAACTGAGTAATAATCCAAGAAACGGGCAAGAATCGTCCCAAACTGTGAGTCCTGACGACCAACACATACGCACACCTTGGTGTTCACAACCATGGAAATCCCTTTGGGACCCCAAAACGGTGAGTAATAGTCCATGAAACGGGTTAGAATCGACAACAACCACGAGTGTTGATGACCGACACGTAAATGTACCCCAGGGTTCGTTAATCGTGGAAATCGCTCTGGGACCGAAAAACGGTGAGTAATAGTCCACGAAACTAACCAGAATTGGCCAAAATTGTGAGTGTTGATGGCCGACACGTAAACGCACCCCGGAGTTCTTCAACCATGAAAATCACTTCGGGACCCCAAAACTGAGTAATAGTCCAGGAAACGGCCAGAATTGGCCCAAACTGCGAGTGTTGATGACCGACACGTAAGCGCACCATGGGGTTCAACAACCATGGAAATCGCTTTACGACCCCAAAACGATGAGTAATAGTCCATGAAACGGGTTAGAATAGACAAAAACCGAGTGTTGATGAGTTAACGCACCCCGGGGTTCGTTAATCATGGAAATCACTCCGGGACCCCAAAACAGTGAGTAATAGTCCACGAAACAGGCCAGAACCGGCCAAAACTGCGAGTGTTGATGACCGACACGTAAGCAAACCTTGGGGTTCGACAACTATGGAAATCGCTTCAGGACCCCAAAACGGGGAGTAATAGTCCATGAAACGGGTCAGAATTGGCCAAAATTGTGAGTGTTGACGATGTACACATAAATGCACCTCGGGTATCGTCAACCGTGCAAATCACTCTGGGACCCCAAAACGCTGAGTAATAGTGCACGAAACGGACCAGAATCGGCCAAAATTCTGAGTGTTGATGACCGACACGTAAACGCACCCCGGGGTTCGTCAATCGTGGAAATCATTTCGGGACTCCTAAACTGAGTAATAATCCAAGAAATGGGCCAGAATCGGCCCAAACTGCGAGTCTTAACGACGAACACATAAGCACACCTTGGGGTTCGACAACCATGGAAATCCCTTTGGGACCCTAAAACTGTGAGTAATAGTCCATGAAACGGGTCAGAATCGACAAAACCCACGAGTGTTGATGACCGACACGTAAATGCACCCTAGGGTTCGTTAATCGTGGAAATTGCTTCGGGACCCGAAACCGGTGAGTAATAGTCCACGAAACTGACCAGAATTGGCCAAAATTGTGAGTGTTGATGGCGACATGTAAACGCACCCCGGGGTTCAACAACCATGGAAATCGCTTTGGGACCCCAAAACGGTGAGTAATAGTCCATGAAACGGGTCAGAATCGACAAAAAAAGCGAGTGTTGATGACCGACACGTTAACGCACCCCGGGGTTCGTTAATCGTGGAAATCACTCTGGGACCCCAAAACAGTGAGTAATTGTCCACAAAATGGGCAAGAATGAGCCAAAACTACGAGTGTTGATGACCGACACGTAAACGCACCTTGGGGTTCAACAACTATGGAAATCGCTTCGGGACCCCAAAACAGGGAGTAATAGTCCATGAAACGGGTCAGAATTGGCCAAAACTGTGAGTGTTGACGATAGACACATAAACGCACCTTGGGGATTGTCAACCGTGAAAATCACTCTGGGACCCAAAAATGCTGAGTAATAGTGCATGAAACGGAATAGAATCGGCCGAAATTGTGAGTGTTGATGATCGACACGTAAACGCACAGAGGGGTTCGTCAACCATGGAAATCACTTCGGAACCCCAAAACTGAGTAATAATCCAAGAAACGAGCCAGAACCGTCCCAAACTGCGAGTCTTGACGACCAACACATGAGCACACCTTGGGGTTCACAACCATGGAAATCCCTTTGGGACCCCAAAACGGCGAGTAATAGTCCATGAAACCTGTCAGAATCGACAAAAACCACGAGTGTTGATGACCGACACGTAAATGCACCCCAGGGTTCGTTAATCATGGAAATCGCTCTGGGACCCAAAAACGGTGAGTAATTGTCCACGAAACTGACCAGAATTGGCCAAAATTGTGAGTGTTGATGACCGACACGTAAACGCACCCCTGGGTTTGTCAGCCGTGAAAATAACTTCGGGGACCAAAACTGAGTAATAGTCCAGGAAACAGGCCAGAATCGGCCAAAACTACAATTGTTGATGACCGACACATAAGCGCACCTTGGGATTCAACAACTATGGTAATCACTTCGGAACCGCAAAACGGGTAAGAATTGGCCAAAGCTGTGAGTGTTGACGATGGACACATAAACGCACCTCGGGGATCGTCAACCGTGGAGATCATTCTGGGACCCAAAAACGCTGAGTAGTAGTGCACGAAACGAATTAGAATCTGCCAAAATTGTGAGTGTTGATGACCGACATGTAAACGCGCCCAGGGGTTCGTCAATCATGGAAATCTCTTCGGGACCCCAAAATTGAGTAATAATCCAAGAAATGAGCCAGATTCATCCAAACTGCGAGTCTTGACGACCAACACATGAGCACACCTTGGGGTTTACAACCATGGATATCCCTTTGGGACCCCAAAACGGTGAGTAATAGTCCATGAAACGTGTCAGAATCGACAAAAACCACGAGTGTTGATGACCCACACGTAAATGCACCCCAGGGTTCGTTAATCATGGAAATCGCTCTGGGACCCGAAAACGGTGAGTAATTGTCCACGAAACTGACCAGAATTGGCCAAAATTGTGAGTGTTGATGACCGACACGTAAACGCACCCCTGGGTTTGTCAGCCGTGAAAATAACTTCGGGGACCAAAACTGAGTAATAGTCCAGGAAACAAGCCAGAATCGGCCAAAACTACAAGTGTTGATGACCGACACATAAGCGCACCTTGGGATTCAACAACTATGGTAATCACTTCGGAACCGCAAAACGGGTAAGAATTGGCCAAAGCTGTGAGTGTTGACGATGGACACATAAACGCACCTCGGGGATCGTCAACCGTGGAAATCATTCTGGGACCCAAAAACGCTGAGTAGTAGTGCACGAAACGAAATATTATCTGCCAAAATTGTGAGTGTTGATGACCGACATGTAAACGCGCCCAGGGGTTCGTCAATCGTGGAAATCACTCCGGGACCCCAAAATTGAGTAATAATCCAAGAAATGAGCCAGAATCGTCCAAACTGCGAGTCTTGACGACCAACACATGAGCACACCTTGGGGTTTGCAACCATGGATATCCCTTTGGGACCCCAAAACGGTGAGTAATAGTCCATGAAACGTGTCAGAATCGACAAAAACCACGAGTATTGATGACCCACATGTAAATGCACCCCCGGGTTCGTTAATCATGGAAATCGCTCTGGGTCCCGAAAACGGTGAGTAATTGTCCACGAAACTGACCAGAATTGGCCAAAATTGTGAGTGTTGATGACCGACACGTAAAAGCTCCCCTGGGCTCGTCAGCCGTGAAAATAACTTCGGGGCCCAAAACTGAGTAATAGTCCAGGAAACAGGCCAGAATCGGCCCAAACTATGAGTGTTGATGACCGACACATAAGCGCACCTTGGGGTTCAACAACCATGGAAATCGTTTTGCGACCCCAAAACGGTGAGTAATAGTCCACGAAACGGGTCAGAATCGACAAAAAAAGCGAGTGTTGATGACCGACACGTTAACGCACCCCGGGGTTCGTTAATCGTGGAAATCACTCTGGGACCCCAAAACAGTGAGTAATTGTCCACAAAATGGGCAAGAATGAGCCAAAACTACGAGTGTTGATGACCGACACGTAAACGCACCTTGGGGTTCAACAACTATGGAAATCGCTTCGGGACCCCAAAACAGGGAGTAATAGTCCATGAAACGGGTCAGAATTGGCCAAAACTGTGAGTGTTGACGATAGACACATAAACGCACCTTGGGGATTGTCAACCGTGAAAATCACTCTGGGACCCAAAAATGCTGAGTAATAGTGCACGAAACGGAATAGAATCGGCCGAAATTGTGAGTGTTGATGATCGACATGTAAACGCACAGAGGGGTTCGTCAACCATGGAAATCACTTCGGAACCCCAAAACTGAGTAATAATCCAAGAAACGAGCCAGAACCGTCCCAAACTGCGAGTCTTGACGACCAACACATGAGCACACCTTGGGGTTCACAACCATGGAAATCCCTTTGGGACCCCAAAACGGCGAGTAATAGTCCATGAAACCTGTCAGAATCGACAAAAACCACGAGTGTTGATGACCGACACGTAAATGCACCCCAGGGTTCGTTAATCATGGAAATCGCTCTGGGACCCAAAAACGGTGAGTAATTGTCCACGAAACTGACCAGAATTGGCCAAAATTGTGAGTGTTGATGACCGACACGTAAACGCACCCCTGGGTTTGTCAGCCGTGAAAATAACTTCGGGGACCAAAACTGAGTAATAGTCCAGGAAACAGGCCAGAATCGGCCAAAACTACAATTGTTGATGACCGACACATAAGCGCACCTTGGGATTCAACAACTATGGTAATCACTTCGGAACCGCAAAACGGGTAAGAATTGGCCAAAGCTGTGAGTGTTGACGATGGACACATAAACGCACCTCTCGGGATCGTCAACCGTGGAGATCATCTCGGGACCCAAAACGCTGAGTAGTAGTGCACGAAACGAATTAGAATCTGCCAAAATTGTGAGTGTTGATGACCGACATGTAAACGCGCCCAGGGGTTCGTCAATCATGGAAATCTCTTCGGGACCCCAAAATTGAGTAATAATCCAAGAAATGAGCCAGATTCGTCCAAACTGCGAGTCTTGACGACCAACACATGAGCACACCTTGGGGTTTACAACCATGGATATCCCTTTGGGACCCCAAAACGGTGAGTAATAGTCCATGAAACGTGTCAGAATCGACAAAAACCACGAGTGTTGATGACCCACACGTAAATGCACCCCAGGGTTCGTTAATCATGGAAATCGCTCTGGGACCCGAAAACGGTGAGTAATTGTCCACGAAACTGACCAGAATTGGCCAAAATTGTGAGTGTTGATGACCGACACGTAAACGCACCCCTGGGTTTGTCAGCCGTGAAAATAACTTCGGGGACCAAAACTGAGTAATAGTCCAGGAAACAAGCCAGAATCGGCCAAACTACAAGTGTTGATGACCGACACATAAGCGCACCTTGGGATTCAACAACTATGGTAATCACTTCGGAACCGCAAAACGGGTAAGAATTGGCCAAAGCTGTGAGTGTTGACGATGGACACATAAACGCACCTCGGGATCGCCAACCGTGGAAATCATTCGGGACCCAAAACGCTGAGTAGTAGTGCACTAAACGAAATATTATCTGCCAAAATTGTGAGTGTTGATGACCGACATGTAAACGCGCCTGTGGGTTCGCTAATCGTGGAAATCACCCGGACCCCAAAATTGAGTAATAATCCAAGAAATGAGCCAGAATCGCCCAAATCATGAGTCTTGACGACCAACACATGAGCACACCTTGGGGTTTGCAACCATGGATATCCTTTGGGACCCCAAAACGGTGAGTAATAGTCCATGAAACGTGTCGAGAATCGACAAAAACCACGAGTATTGATGACCCACATGTAAATGCACCCCCGGGTTCGTTAATCATGGAAATCGCTCTGGGACCCAAAACGGTGAGTAATTGTCCACTGAAATCGACCAGAATTGGCCAAAATTGTGAGTGTTGATGACCGACACGTAAAAGCTCCCCTGGGCTCGTCAGCCGTGAAAATAACTTCGGGGCCCAAAACTGAGTAATAGTCCAGGAAACAGGCCAGAATCGGCCCAAACTATGAGTGTTGATGACCGACACATAAGCGCACCTTGGGGTTCAACAACCATGGAAATCGTTTTGCGACCCCAAAACGGTGAGTAATAGTCCACGAAACGGGCCAGAATAGACAAAAACCACGAGTCTTGATGACTGACATGTTAACACACCCCAGGGTTCGTTAATCGTGGAAATCACTCCGGGACCCCAAAATAGTGAGTAATAGTCCACGAAACGGCCAGAATCGGCCAAAACTGCGAGTGTTGATGACCGGCACGTAAGCGCACCTTGGGGTTCAACAACTATGGAAATCGCTTCAGGACCGCAAAACGGGGAGTAATAGTCCCTGAAAGGGGTCAGAATTGGCCAAAACTGTGAGTGTTGACGATGGACACGTAAACGCACCGCGGGGATCGTCAACCGTGGAAATCATTCTGGGACCCAAAAACGCTGAGTAATAGTGCACGAAACGAAATAGAATCGGCCGAGATTGTGAGTGTTGATGACCGACATGTAAACGCACCCAGGGGTTCGTCAATGGTGGAAACCACTTCGGGACCCCAAAACTGAGTAATAATCCAAGAAATGGGCAAGAATCGTCCCAAACTGTGAGTCCTGATGACCAACAAATAAGCACACCTTGGGGTTCACAACCATGGATATCCCTTTGGGACCCCAAAATGGTGAGTAATAGTCCATGAAACGGGTCAGAATCGACAAAAACCACGAGTGTTGATGACCGACACGTAAATGTACCCCAGGGTTCGTTAATCGTGGAAATCGCTCTTGGACCGAAAAACGGTGAGTAATAGTCCACGAAACTGACCAGAATTGGCCAAAATTGTGAGTGTTGATGGCCAACACGTAAACGCACCCCGGGGTTCGTCAGCCATGAAAATCACTTCGGGACCCCAAAACTGAGTAATAGTTCAGGAAACGGCCAGAATCGGCCCAAACTGCGAGTGTTGATGACCGACACGTAAGCGCACCTTGGGGTTCAACAACTATGGAAATCGCTTTGGGACCCCAAAACGGGGAGTAATAGTCCATGAAACGGGTCAGAATTGGCCAAAACTTTGAGTGTTGACGATATACACGTAAACGCACCTCGGGTATCGTCAATCATGCAAATCACTCTGGGACCCCAAAACGCTGAGTAATAGTGCACAAAACGGACAAGAATCGGCCAAAATTGTGAGTGTTGATGACCGACACGTAAACGCACCTCGGGTTTCGTCAATCATGGAAATCACTTTGGGACCCCCTAAACTGAGTAATAATCCAAGAAACGGGCCAGAGTCGGCCCAAACTGCAAGTCTTAACGACCAACACATAAGCACACCTTGGGGTTCACAACCATGCAAATCCCTTTGGGACCCCAAAACGGTGAGTAATAGTCCATGAAACGGGTCAGAATCGACAAAAACCACGAGTGTTGATGACCGACACGTAAATGTACCACAGGGTTCGTTAATCGTGGAAATCGCTCTGGGACCGAAAAACGGTGAGTAATAGTCCACGAAACTGACCAGAATTGGCCAAAATTGCGAGTGTTGATGGCCGACATGTAAACGCACCCCGGGGTTCGTCAGCCATGATAATCACTTCGGGACCCCAAAACTGAGTAATAGTCCAGGAAACAGGCCAGAATCAGCGCAAACTGCGAGTGTTGATGACCGACACGTAAGCGCACCATGGGGTTCAACAACCATGGAAATCGCTTTGCGACCCCAAAACGGTGAGTAATAGTCCATGAAACGGGTTAGAATAGACAAAAACCACGAGTGTTGATGACTGACACGTTAACGCACCCACGAGTGTTGATGACTGACACAAAAACCACGGGTTTGTTAATCATGGAAATCACTCCGGGACCCCAAAACAGTGAGTAATAGTCCACGAAACGGTCCAGAATCGGCCAAAACTGCGAGTGTTGATGACCGACACGTAAGCGCACCTTGGGGTTCAACAACTATGGAAATCGCTTCGGGACCCCAAAACGGGGAGTAATAGTCGATGAAACGGGTCAGAATTGACCAAAACTGTGAGTGTTGACGATGTACATGTAAACGCACCTCGGGTATCGTCAACCGTGCAAATCACTCTGGGACCCCAAAACGCTGAGTAATAGTGCACGAAACGGACCAGAATCGGCCAAAATTCTGAGTGTTGATGACCGACACGTAAACGCACCCCGGGGTTCGTCAATCATGGAAATCACTTCGGGACCCCTAAACTGAGTAATAATCCAAGAAACGGGCCAGAATCGGCCCAAACTGCGAGTCTTAACGACCAACACATAAGCACACCTTGGGGTTTGACAACCATGGAAATCCCTTTGGGACCCTAAAACGGTGAGTAATAGTCCAGGAAACGGGTCAGAATCGACAAAATCCACGAGTGTTGATGACCGACACGTAAATGCACCCTAGGGTTCGTTAAACGTGGAAATTGCTCCGGGACCCGAAACCGGTGAGTAATAGTCCACGAAGCTGACCAGAATTGGCCAAAATTGTGAGTGTTGATGGCCGACACGTAAACGCACCCCGGGGTTCAACAACCATGGAAATCGCTTTGGGACCCCAAAACAGTGGGTAATAGTCCGCGAAACGGGTCAGAATCGACAAAAAAGCGAGTGTTGATGGCCGACACGTAAACGCACCCTGGGGTTCAACAACCATGGAAATTGCTTTGGGACCCCAAAACGGTGAGTAATAGTCCACGAAACGGGTCAGAATCGACAAAAACTGCGAGTGTTGATGACAGACACGTTAATGCACCCCGGGGTTTGTTAATCGTGGAAATCACTCCGGGACCCCAAAACAGTGAGTAATAGTACACGAAACGGGCCAGAATCGGCCAAAACTACAAGTGGTGATGACCGGCACGTAAGCGCACCTTGGAATTCAACAACTATGGTAATCACTTCGGAACCGCAAAACGGGGAGTAATAGTCCCTGAAACGGGTAAGAATTGGCCAAAACTGTGAGTGTTCGGACACATAAACGCACCTCGGGGATCGTCAACCGTGGAAATCATTCTGGGACCCAAAAACTTAGTAATAATCCAAGAAACGGGCCAGAATCGGCCAAACAGCAAGTCTTAACGACCAACACATAAGCACACCTTGGGGTTCACAACCATGCAAATCCCTTTGGGACCCCAAAACGGTGAGTAATAGTCCATGAAACGGGTCAGAATCGACAAAACCCACGAGTGTTGATGACCGACATGTGAATGCACCCTAGGGTTCGTTAAACGTGGAAATTGCTCCGGGACCCGAAACCGGTGAGTAATAGTCCACGAAGCTGGCCAGAATTGGCCAAAATTGTGAGTGTTGATGGCCGACACGTAAACGCACCCCAGGGTTCAACAACCATGGAAATCGCTTTGGGACCCCAAAACGGTGAGTAATAGTCCACGAAACGGGTCAGAATCATCAAAAACTGCGAGTGTTGATGACCGACATGTTAATGCACCCCGGGGTTCGTTAATCGTGGAAATCACTCCAGGACCCCAAAACAGTGAGTAATAGTACACGAAACGGGCCAAAATCGGCCAAAACTGCAAGTGTTGATGACCGGCACGTAAGCGCACCTTGGGGTTCAACAACTATGGAAATCGCTTCGGGACCGCAAAACTGGGAGTAATAGTCCCTGAAACGGGTAAGAATTGGCCAAAACTGTGAGTGTTGATGATGGACACGTAAACGCACCTCGGGGATCGTCAACCGTGGAAATCATTCTGGGACCCAAAAACGCTGAGTAGTAGTGCACGAAACGAAATAGAATCTGCCAAAATTGTGGTGTTGATGACCGACACATAAACGCACCAGGGTAAATCAATCATGGAAATCACTTGGGACCCCAAAATTGAGTAATAATCCAAGAAATGAGCAGAATCGTCCCAAAGCAATGAGTCTTGACGACCAACACATAAGCACACCTTGGGGTTTACAACCATGGAAATCCCTTTGGGACCCCAAAACGATGAGTAATAGTCCATCAAACGTGTTAGAATCGACAAAAACCAGGAGTGTTGATGACCGACACGTAAATGCACCCCAGGGTTTGTTAATCATGGAAATCGCTCTGGGACCCAAAACGGTGAGTAATTGTCACTGGTGGAAATTGGCCAAAATTGTGAGTGTTGATGACCGACACGTAAATGCACCCTGGGTGAGTTAATCATGGAAATCGCTTTGGGACCAAAACGGTGAGTAATAGTCCACTAAAGCCCGACCGAATTGGCCAAAATTGTGAGTGTTGATGGCCGACACGTAAACGCACCCCGGGGTTCAACAACCATGGAAATCGCTTTGGGACCCCAAAACAGTGAGTAATAGTCCACGAAACGGGTCAGAATCGACAAAAAAGCGAGTGTTGATGGCCGACACGTAAACGCACCCTGGGGTTCAACAACCATGGAAATTGCTTTGGGACCCCAAAACGGTGAGTAATAGTCCACTAAACGGGTCGAATCGACAAAACTGCGAAAAGTGTTGATGATGCAGACACGTTATCGCACCCCGGGTTTGTTAATCGTGGAAATCACTCCGGACCCCAAAAAAGTGAGTAATAGTACTAAACGGGCCAGAATCGCCAAAACTACAAGTGGTGATGACCGGCACGTAAGCGCACCTTGGAATTCAACAACTATGGTAATCACTTCGGAACCGCAAAACGGGGAGTAATAGTCCCTGAAACGGGTAAGAATTGGCCAAAACTGTGAGTGTTGACGATGGACACATAAACGCACCTCGGGGATCGTCAACCGTGGAAATCATTCTGGGACCCAAAAACTGAGTAATAATCCAAGAAACGGGCCAGAATCGGCCAAACTGCAAGTCTTAACGACCAACACATAAGCACACCTTGGGGTTCACAACCATGCAAATCCCTTTGGGACCCCAAAACGGTGAGTAATAGTCCATGAAACGGGTCAGAATCGACAAAACCCACGAGTGTTGATGACCGACATGTGAATGCACCCTAGGGTTCGTTAAACGTGGAAATTGCTCCGGGACCCGAAACCGGTGAGTAATAGTCCACGAAGCTGACCAGAATTGTCCAAAATTGTGAGTGTTGATGGCCGACACGTAAACGCACCCCGGGGTTCAACAACCATGGAAATCGCTTTGGGACCCCAAAACGGTGAGTAATAGTCCACGAAACGGGTCAGAATCATCAAAAACTGCGAGTGTTGATGACCGACATGTTAATGCACCCCGGGGTTCGTTAATCGTGGAAATCACTCCAGGACCCCAAAACAGTGAGTCATAGTACACGAAACGGGCCAAAATCGGCCAAAACTGCAAGTGTTGATGACCGGCACGTAAGCGCACCTTGGGGTTCAACAACTATGGAAATCGCTTCGGGACCGCAAAACTGGGAGTAATAGTCCCTGAAACGGGTAAGAATTGGCCAAAACTGTGAGTGTTGATGATGGACACGTAAACGCACCTCGGGGATCGTCAACCGTGGAAATCATTCTGGGACCCAAAAACGCTGAGTAGTAGTGCACGAAACGAAATAGAATCTGCCAAAATTGTGGGTGTTGATGACCGACACATAAACGCACCCAGGGGTTCGTCAATCATGGAAATCACTTCGGGACCCCAAAATTGAGTAATAATCCAAGAAATGAGCCAGAATCGTCCCAAACAGCGAGTCTTGACGACCAACACATGAGCACACCTTGGGGTTTACAACCATGGAAATCCCTTTGGGACCCCAAAACGATGAGTAATAGTCCATCAAACGTGTTAGAATCGACAAAAACCAGGAGTGTTGATGACCGACACGTAAATGCACCCCAGGGTTTGTTAATCATGGAAATCGCTCTGGGACCCGAAAACGGTGAGTAATTGTCCACGAAACTGACCAGAATTGGCCAAAATTGTGAGTGTTGATGACCGACACGTAAATGCACCCCAGGGTTCGTTAATCATGGAAATCGCTTTGGGACCCGAAAACGGTGAGTAATAGTCCACGAAACTGACCAGAATTGGCCAAAATTGTGAGTGTTGATGGCCGACACGTAAACGCACCCCGGGGTTCAACAACCATGGAAATCGCTTTGGGACACCAAAACAGTGAGTAATAGTCCGCGAAACGGGTCAGAATCGACAAAAAAGCGAGTGTTGATGGCCGACACGTAAACGCACCCTGGGGTTCAACAACCATGGAAATCGCTTTGGGACCCCAAAACGGTGAGTAATAGTCCACGAAACGGGTCAGAATCGACAAAAACTGCGAGTGTTGATGACAGACACGTTAATGCACCCCGGGGTTCGTTAATCGTGGAAATCACTCCGGGACCCCAAAACAGTGAGTAATAGTACACGAAACGGGCCAGAATCGGCCAAAACTACAAGTGGTGATGACCGGCACGTAAGCGCACCTTGGAATTCAACAACTATGGTAATCACTTCGGAACCGCAAAACGGGGAGTAATAGTCCCTGAAACGGGTAAGAATTGGCCAAAACTGTGAGTGTTGACGATGGACACATAAACGCACCTCGGGGATCGTCAACCGTGGAAATCATTCTGGGACCCAAAAACTGAGTAATAATCCAAGAAACGGGCCAGAATCGGCCAAACTGCAAGTCTTAACGACCAACACATAAGCACACCTTGGGGTTCACAACCATGCAAATCCCTTTGGGACCCCAAAACGGTGAGTAATAGTCCATGAAACGGGTCAGAATCGACAAAACCCACGAGTGTTGATGACCGACATGTGAATGCACCCTAGGTTCGTTAACGTGGAAATTGCTCCGGACCCAAACCGTGAGTAATAGTCCACGGTTGACCAGAATTGTCCAAAATTGTGAGTGTTGATGGCCGACACGTAAACGCACTCCCGGGTTCAACAACCATGGAAATCGCTGGGACCCCAAAACGGTGAGTAATAGTCCACTAAACGGGTCAGAATCATCAAAAACTGCGAGTGTTGATGACCGACATGTTAATGCACCCTGGGGTTCGTTAATCGTGGAAATCACTCCAGGACCCCAAAACAGTGATTCATAGTACACGAAACGGGCCAAAATCGGCCAAAACTGCAAGTGTTGATGACCGGCACGTAAGCGCACCTTGGGGTTCAACAACTATGGAAATCGCTTCGGGACCGCAAAACTGGGAGTAATAGTCCCTGAAACGGGTAAGAATTGGCCAAAACTGTGAGTGTTGATGATGGACACGTAAACGCACCTCGGGGATCGTCAACCGTGGAAATCATTCTGGGACCCAAAAACGCTGAGTAATAGTGCACGAAACGAAATAGAATCTGCCAAAATTGTGGGTGTTGATGACCGACACATAAACGCACCCAGGGGTTCGTCAATCATGGAAATCACTTCGGGACCCCAAAATTGAGTAATAATCCAAGAAATGAGCCAGAATCGTCCCAAACAGCGAGTCTTGACGACCAACACATGAGCACACCTTGGGGTTTACAACCATGGAAATCCCTTTGGGACCCCAAAACGATGAGTAATAGTCCATCAAACGTGTCAGAATCGACAAAAACCAGGAGTGTTGATGACCGACACGTAAATGCACCCCAGGGTTTGTTAATCATGGAAATCGCTCTGGGACCCGAAAACGGTGAGTAATTGTCCACGAAACTGACCAGAATTGGCCAAAATTGTGAGTGTTGATGACCGACACGTAAATGCACCCCAGGATTCGTTAATCATGGAAATCGCTTTGGGACCCGAAAACGGTGAGTAATAGTCCACGAAACTGACCAGAATTGGCCAAAATTGTGAGTGTTGATGGCTGACACGTAAACGCACCCCGGGGTTCAACAACCATGGAAATCGCTTTGGGACCCCAAAACAGTGAGTAATAGTCCGCGAAACGGGTCAGAATCGACAAAAAAGCGAGTGTTGATGGCCGACACGTAAACGCACCCTGGGGTTCAACAACCATGGAAATCGCTTTGGGACCCCAAAACGGTGAGTAATAGTCCACGAAACGGGTCAGAATCGACAAAAACTGCGAGTGTTGATGACGACACGCACGCACCCCGGGTTCGTTAATCGTGGAAATCACTCCGGACCCCAAAACAAAGGAGTAATAGTACACGAAACGGGCCAGAATCGGCCAAAACTACAAGTGGTGATGACCGGCACGTAAGCGCACCTTGGAATTCAACAACTATGGTAATCACTTCGGAACCGCAAAACGGGGAGTAATAGTCCCTCAAACGGGTAAGAATTGGCCAAAACTGTGAGTGTTGACGATGGACACATAAACGCACTCGGGATCACAACCGTGGAAATCATTCTCGGGACCCAAAACTGAGTAATAATCCAAGAAACGGGCCAGAATCGCCAAACCGCAAGTCTTAACGACCAACACATAAGCACACCTTGGGGTTCACAACCATGCAAATCCTTTGGGACCCCAAAACGGTGAGTAATAGTCCATGAAACGGGTCGAGAATCGACAAAACCCACGAAAGTGTTGATGACCGACATGTGAATGCACCCTAGGTTCGTTAAACGTGGAAATTGCTCCGGACCAAACCGTGAGTAATAGTCCACGAAGTTGACCAGAATTGTCCAAAATTGTGAGTGTTGATGGCCGACACGTAAACGCACCCGGGTTCAACAACCATGGAAATCGCTGGGACCCCAAAACGGTGAGTAATAGTCCACGAAACGGGTCAGAATCATCAAAAACTGCGAGTGTTGATGACCGACATGTTAATGCACCCCGGGGTTCGTTAATCGTGGAAATCACTCCAGGACCCCAAAACAGTGAGTCATAGTACACGAAACGGGCCAAAATCGCCAAAACTCGCAAGTGTTGATGACCGCACGAAGCGCACCTGGGGTTCAACAACTATGGAAATCGCTTCGGGACCGCAAAACTGGGAGTAATAGTCCCTGAAACGGGTAAGAATTGGCCAAAACTGTGAGTGTTGATGATGGACACGTAAACGCACCTCGGGGATCGTCAACCGTGGAAATCATTCTGGGACCCAAAAACGCTGAGTAGTAGTGCACGAAACGAAATAGAATCTGCCAAAATTGTGGGTGTTGATGACCGACACATAAACGCACCCAGGGGTTCGTCAATCATGGAAATCACTTCGGGACCCCAAAATTGAGTAATAATCCAAGAAATGAGCCAGAATCGTCCCAAACAGCGAGTCTTGACGACCAACACATGAGCACACCTTGGGGTTTACAACCATGGAAATCCCTTTGGGACCCCAAAACGATGAGTAATAGTCCATCAAACGTGTCAGAATCGACAAAAACCAGGAGTGTTGATGACCGACACGTAAATGCACCCCAGGGTTTGTTAATCATGGAAATCGCTCTGGGACCCGAAAACGGTGAGTAATTGTCCACGAAACTGACCAGAACTGGCCAAAATTGTGAGTGTTGATGACCGACACGTAAACGCACCCATGGGTTAGTCAGCCGTGAAAATAACTTCGGGGCCCAAAACTGAGTAATAGTCCAGGAAACAGGCCAGAATCGGCCCAAACTGTGAGTGTTGATAACCGACACATAAGCGCACCTTGGGGTTCAACAACCATGGAAATCGTTTTGCGACCCCAAAACGGTGAGTAATAGTCCTCGAAACGGGTCAGAATAGACAAAAACCACGAGTCTTGATGACCGACATGTTAATGCACCCCAGGGTTCATTAATCGTGGAAATCACTCTGGGACCCCAAAATAGTGAGTAATAGTCCATGAAACGGGCCAGAATCGGCCAAAACTGCGAGTGTTGATGACCGGCACGTAAGCGTGCCTTGGGGTTCAACAACTATGGAAATTGCTTCGGGACCGCAAAACGGGGAGTAATAGTCCCTGAAAGGGGTCAGAATTGGCCAAAACTGTGAGTGTTGACGATGGACACGTAAACGCACCGCGGGGATCGTAAACCGCGGAAATCATTCTGGGACCCAAAAACGCTAAGTAATAGTGCATGAAACGAAATAGAATCGGCCGAAATTGTGAGTGTTGATGACCGACACGTAAACGCACCCAGGGGTTCGTCAATCGTGGAAATCACTTCGGGACCCCAAAACTGAGTAATAATCGAAGAAACGGGCAAGAATCATCCCAAACTATGAGTCCTGACGACCAACACATAAGCACACCTTGGGGTTCACAACCATGGAAATCCCTTTGGGACCCCAAAACGGTGAGTAATAGTCCATGAAACGGGTCAGAATCCACAAAAACCACGAGTGTTGATGACCGACACGTAAATGTACCGCAGGGTTCGTTAATCATGGAAATCGCTCTGGGACCGAAAAACGGTGAGTAATAGTCCACGAAAGTGACCAGAATTGGCCAAAATTATGAGTGTTGATGGCCGACACGTAAACGCACCCCGGGGTTCGTCAGCCATGAAAATCACTTCGGGACCCCAAAACTGAGTAATAGTCCAGGAAACGGGCCAGAATCGGCCCAAACTGCGAGTGTTGATGACCGACACGTAAGCGCACCATGGGTTTCAACAACCATGGAAATCGCTTTGCGACCCCAAAACGGTGAGTAATAGTCCACGAAACGGGTTAGAATAGACAAAAACCACGAGTGTTGATGACCGACACGTTAACGCACCCCGGGGTTCGTTAATCATGGAAATCACTCTAGGACCCCAAACAGTGAGTAATAGTCCACGAAACGGGCCAGAATCGGCCAAAACTGCGAGTGTTGATGACCGACATGTAAGCGCACCTTGGGGTTCAACAACTATGGAAATCACTTCGGGAGCCCAAAACGGGGAGTAATAGTCCATGAAACGGGTCAGAATTGGCCAAAACTGTGAGGGTTGACGATGTACATGTAAACGCACCTCGGGTATCGTCAACCGTGCAAATCACTCTGGGACCCCAAAACGCCGAGTAATAGTGCACGAAACGGACCAGAATCGGCCAAAATTTTGAGTGTTGATGACCGACACGTAAACGCACCCCGGGGTTCGTCAATCATGGAAATCACTTCGGGACCCCTAAACTGAGTAATAATCCAAGAAACGGGCGAGAATCGGCCCAAACTGCGAGTCTTAACGACCAACACATAAGCACACTTTGGGGTTCGACAACCATGGAAATCCCTTTGGGACCCTAAAACGGTGAGTAATAGTCCATGAAACGGGTCAGAATCGACAAAACCCACGAGTGTTGATGACCGACACGTAAATGCACCCTAGGCTTCGTTAATCGTGGAAATTGCTCCGGGAGCAGAAACCGGTGAGTAATAGTCCACGAAACTGACCAGAATTGGCCAAAATTGTGAGTGTTGATGGCCGACACGTAAACGCACCCCGGGGTTCAAAAACCATGGAAATCGCTTTGGGACCCCAAAACGGTGAGTAATAGTCCACGAAACGGGTCAGAATCGACAAAAAAAGCGAGTGTTGATCACCGACATGTTAACGCATCCCGGGGTTCGTTAATCGTGGAAATCACTCCGGGACCCCAAAACAGTGAGTAATAGTCCACGAAATGGGCCAGAATCAGCCAAAACTGCGAGTGTTGATGACCGACACCTAAGCGCACCTTGGGGTTCAACAACTATGGAAATCTCTTTGGGACCCCAAAACGGGGAGTAATAGTCCATGAAACGGGCCAGAATTGGCCAAAACTGTGAGTGTTGTGGACACATAAACGCACCTTGGGGATTGTCAACCGTGGAAATCACTCTGGGACTCAAAAACGCTGAGTAATAGTGCACGAAACGGAATAGAATCCGCCGAAATTGTGAGTGTTGATGACCGACACGTAAACGCACCGAGGGGTTCGTCAACCATGGAAATCACTTCGGAACCCCAAAACTGAGTAAAAATCCAGGAAACGAGCGAGAATCGTCCCGAACTACGAGTCTTGACGACCAACACATGAGCACACCTTGGGGTTCATAACCATGGAAATCCCTTTGGGACCCCAAAACGGTGAGCAATAGTCCATGAAGCGTGTCAGAATCGACAAAAACCACGAGTGTTGATGACCGACACGTAAATGCACCCCAGGGTTCGTTAATCATGGAAATCGCTCTGGGACCCAAAAACGGTGAGTAATTGTCCACGAAACTGACCAGAATTGGCCAAAATTGTGAGTGTTGATGACCGACACGTAAACGCACCCCTGGGTTCGTCAGCCGTGAAAATAACTTCGGGGCCCAAAACTGATTAATTGTCCAGGAAACAGGCCAGAATCGGCCCAAACTGTGAGTGTTGATGACCGACACATAAGCGCACCTTGGGGTTCAACAACTATGGAAATAGCTTCGGGACCGCAAAACAGGGAGTAATAGTCCCTGAAACGGGTCAGAATTGGCCAAACTGTGAGTGTTGACGATGGACACGTAAACGCACCTCGGGGATCGTCAACCGTGCAAATCATTCTGGGACCCAAAAACGGTGAGTAATTGTCCACGAAACTGACCAGAATTGGCCAAAATTGTGAGTGTTAATGACCGACACGTAAACGTGCCTAGGGGTTCGTCAATCGTGGAAATCACTTCGGGACCCCAAAATTGAGTTATAATCCAAGAAATGAGCCAGAATCGTCCCAAACTGCGAGTCTTGACGACCAACACATGAGCACACCTTGGGGTTTACAACCATGGAAATCCCTTTGGGACCCCAAGACGGTGAGTAATAGTCCATGAAACGTGTCAGAATCGACAAAAACCACGAGTGTTAATGACCGACACGTAAATGCACCCCAGGGTTCGTTAATCATGGAAATCGCTCAGGGACCCGAAAACAGTGAGTAATTGTCCACGAAACTGACCAGAATCGGCCAAAATTGTGAGTGTTGATGACCGACACGTAAACGCACCCCGGGGTTCGTCAGCCGTGAAAACAACTTCAGGGTCCCAAAACTGAGTAATAGTCCAGGAAACGGGCCAGAATCGGCCCATACTGTGAGTGTTGATGACTGACACATAAGTGCACCTTGGGGTTCAACAACCATGGAAATCGCTTTGGGACCCCAAAAGGGTGAGTAATAGTCCACGAAACGGGTCAGAACAGAAAAAAACAACGAGTGTTGATGACCGACACGTAAATGCACCCTAGGGTTCGTTAATCGTGGAAATCGCTCTAGGACCCGAAACCGGTGAGTAATAGTCCACGAAACTGGCCAGAATTGGCCAAAATTGTGAGTGTTGATGGCCGACACGTAAACGCACCCCGGGGTTCGTCAGCCGTGAAAATAACTTCGGGGCCCCAAAACTGAGTAATAGTCCAGCAAACGGGCCAGAATCGGCCCAAACTGTGAGTGTTGATGACCGACACATAAGCACACCTTGGGGTTCACAACCATGGAAATCCATTTGGGACCCCAAAACGGTGAGTAATAGTCCATGAAACGGGTCAGAATCGACAAAAACCACGAGTGTTGATGACCGACACGTAAATGTACCCCAGGGTTCGTTAATCGTGGAACTCGCTCTGGGCCCTAAAAACGGTGAGTAATAGTCCACGAAACTGACCAGAATTGGCCAAAATTGTGAGTGTTGATGGCCGAGATGTAAACGCACCCCGGGGTTCAACAACCATGGAAATCGCTTTGGGACCCCAAAACGGTGAGTAATAGTCCAGGAAACGGGTCAGAATCGACAAAAACTGCGAGTGTTGATGAGCGACACGTTAACGCACCCGGGGGTTTGTTAATCATGGAAATCACTTCGGGACCCCAAAATAGTGAGTAATAGTGCACGAAACGGGCCAGAATCGGCCAAAACTGCGAGTGTTGATGACCGGCACGTAATCGCACCTTGGGGTTCAACAACTATGGAAATCTCTTCGGGACCGCAAAACGGGGAGTAATAGTCCCTGAAACGGGTGAGAATTGGCCAAAACTGTGAGTGTTGACGATGGACACGTAAACGCACCTCGGGGATCGCCAACCGTGGAAATCATTCTGGGACCCAAAAACGCTGAGTAATAGTGCACGAAACGAAATAGAATCGGCCAAAATCGTGAGTGTTGATGACCGACACGTAAACGCACCCAGGGGTTCGTCAATCGTGGAAATCACTTCGGGACCCCAAAACTGAGTAATAGTCCAAGAAACGGGCCAGAATCGTCCCAAACTGCGAGTCTTGACGACCAACACATGAGCACACCTTGGGGTTCACAACCATGGAAATCCCTTTGGGACCCCAAAACGGTGAGTAATAGTCCATGAAACGGGTCAGAACCGACAAAAACCACGAGTGTTGATGACCGACACGTAAATGCACCCCAGGGTTCGTTAATCATGGAAATCGCTTTGGGACCCGAAAACGGTGAGTAATAGTCCACGAAACTGACCAGAATTGGCCAAAATTGTGAGTGTTTATGGCCGACACGTAAACGCACCCCGGGGTTCAACAACCATGGAAATTGCTTTGGGACCTCAAAACGGTGAGTAATAGTCCACGAAAGGGGTCAGAATCGACAAAAAAAGCGAGTGTTGATGACCGACACGTTAACGCACCCCGGGGTTCGTTAATCGTGGAAATCACTCCGGGACCCCAAAATAGTGAGTAATAATGCATGAAACGGGCCAGAATCGGCCAAAACTGCGAGTGTTGATGACCGGCACGTAATCGCACCTTGGGGTTCAACAACTATGGAAATCACTTCGGGACCGCAAAACGGGGAGTAATAGTCCTTGAAACGGGTCAGAATTGGCCAAAACTGTGAGTGTTGACGATGGACACGTAAACGCACCTCGGGGATCGCCAACCGTGGAAATCATTCTGGGACCCAAAAACGCTGAGTAATAGTGCACGAAATGAAATAGAATCGGCCAAAATTGTGAGTGTTGATGACCGACACGTAAACGCACCCAGGGGTTCGTCAATCGTGGAAATCACTTCGGGACCCCAAAACTGAGTAATAGTCCAAGAAACGGGCCAGAATCGTCCCAAACTGCGAGTCTTGACGACCAACACATGAGCACACCTTGGGGTTCACAACCATGGAAATCCCTTTGGGACCCCAAAACGGTGAGTAATAGTCCATGAAACGGGTCAGAACCGACAAAAACCACGAGTGTTGATGACCGACACGTAAATGCACCCCAGGGTTCGTTAATCATGGAAATCGCTTTGGAACCCGAAAACGGTGAGTAATAGTCCACAAAACTGACTAGAATTGGCCAAAATTGTGAGTGTTTATGGCCGACACGTAAACGCACCCCCGGGTTCAACAACCATGGAAATTGCTTTGGGACCTCAAAACGGTGAGTAATAGTCCACGAAACGGGTCAGAATCGACCAAAAAGCGAGTGTTGATGACCGACACGTTAACGCACCCCGGGGTTCGTTAATCGTGGAACTCACTCCGGGACCTCAAAACAGTGAGTAATAGTCCACGAAATGGTCCAGAATCAGCCAAAACTGCGAGTATTGATGACCGACACGTAAGCGCACCTAGGGGTTCAACAACTATGGAAATCGCTTCGGGACCCCAAAACGGGGAGTAATAGTCCATGAAACGGGTCAGGATTGGCTAAAACTGTGAGTGTTGACGATGGACACGAAACACACCTTGGGGATTGTCAACCGTGGAAATCACTATGGGACCCAAAAACGCTGAGTAATAGTGCACGGAACGGAATAGAATCGGCCGAAGTTGTGAGTGTTGATGACCGACACGTAAGCGCACCGAGGGGTTCGTCAATTGTGGAAATCACTTCGGGACCCCAAAACTGAGTAATAATCCAAGAAACGAGCCAGAATCGTCCCAAATTGCGAGTCTTGACGACCAACACATGAGAACACCTTGGGGTTCACAACCATGGAAATCCCTTTGGGACCCCAAAACGGTGAGTAATAGTCCATGAAACGGGTCAAAATCGATAAAAACCATGAGTGTTGATGACCGACACGTAAATGCACCCCAGGGTTCGTTAATCATGGAAATCGCTTTGGGACCCGAAAACGGTGAGTAATAGTCCACGAAACTAACCAGAATTGGCCAAAATTGTGAGTGTTGATGGCCGACACGTAAACGCACCCCGGGGTTCGTCAGCCGTGAAAATAACTTCAGGGTCCCAAAACTGAGTAATAGTCCAGGAAACGGGCCAGAATCGGCCCATACTGTGAGTGTTGATGACCGACACATAAGTGCACCTTGGGGTTCAACAACCATGGAAATCGCTTTGGGACCCCAAAAGGGTGAGTAATAGTCCACGAAACGGGTCAGAACAGAAAAAAAACAGCGAGTGTTGATGACCGACACGTAAATGCACCCTAGGGTTCGTTAATCGTGGAAATCGCTCTAGGACCGGAAACCGGTGAGTAATAGTCCACGAAATTGGCCAGAATTGGCCAAAATTGTGAGTGTTGATGGCCGACACGTAAACGCACCCAGGGGTTTGTCAGCCGTGAAAATAACTTCGGGGCCCCAAAACTGAGTAATAGTCTAGGAAACGGGCCAGAATCGGCCCAAACTGTGAGTGTTGATGACCGACACATAAGCACACCTTGGGGTTCACAACCATGGAAATCCCTTTGGGACCCCAAAACGGTGAGTAATAGTCCATGAAACGGGTAAGAATCGACAAAAACCACGAGTGTTGATGACCGACACGTAAATGTACCCCAGTGTTCGTTAATCGTGGAAATCGCTCTGGGACCTAAAAACAGTGAGTAATAGTCCACGAAACTGACCAGAATTGGCCAAAATTGTGAGTGTTGATGGCCGACATGTAAACGCACCCCGGGGTTCAACAACCATGGAAATCGCTTTGGGACCCCAAAACGGTGAGTAATAGTCCAGGAAACGGGTCAGAATCGACAAAAACTGCGAGTGTTGATGACCGACACGTTAACGCACCCCGGGGTTCTTAATCATGGAAATCACTCCGGGACCCCAAAATAGTGAGTAATAGTGCACGAAACGGGCTAGAATCGGCCAAAACTGCGAGTGTTGATGACAGGCACATAATCGCACCTTGGGGTTCAACAACTATGGAAATCTCTTCGGGACCGCAAAACGGGGAGTAATAGTCCCTGAAACGGGTCAGAATTGGCCAAAACTGTGAGTGTTGACGATGGACACGTAAACGCACCTCGGGGATCGCCAACCGTGGAAATCATTCTGGGACCCAAAAACGCTGAGTAATAGTGCACGAAACGAAATAGAATCGGCCAAAATTGTGAGTGTTGATGACCGACACGTAAACGCACCCAGGGGTTCGTCAATTGTGGAAATCACTTCGGGACCCCAAAACTGAGTAATAGTCCAAGAAACGGGCCAGAATCGTCCAAAACTTCGAGTCTTGACGACCAACACATGAGCACACCTTGGGGTTCACAACCATGGAAATCCCTTTGGGACCCCAAAACGGTGAGTAATAGTCCATGAAACGGGTCAGAACCGACAAAAACCACGAGTGTTGATGACCGACACGTAAATGCACCCCAGGGTTCGTTAATCATGGAAATCGCTTTGGGACCCGAAAACGGTGAGTAATAGTCCACTAAATCGACCAGAATTGGCCAAAATTGTGAGTGATTATGGCCGACACGTAAACGCACCCCGGGTTCAACAACCATGGAAATTGCTTTGGGACCTCAAACGGTGAGTATTAGTCCACTAAACGGGTCGAATCGACAAAAAAGCGAGTGTTGATGATCGACACGTTAACGCACTTCGGGTTCGTTAATCGTGGAAATCACCCGGACCTCAAAACAAGTGAGTAATAGTCCACTAAATGGTCCGAATCAGCCAAAGCGCGCGAGTATTGACGACCGACACATAAGCGCACCTAGGGTTCAACAACTATGGAAATCGCTTCGGGACCCCATAACGGGGAGTAATATTCCATGAAATGGGTCAGGATTGGCCAAAACTGTGAGTGTTGACGATGGAGACGTAAACGCACCTTGGGGATTGTCAACCGTGGAAATCACTATGGGACCCAAAAACGCTGAGTAATAGTGCACGGAGCGGAATAGAATCGGCCGAAATTGTCAGTGTTGATGACCGACACGTAAGCGCACCGAGGGGATCGTCAATCGTGGAAATCACTTCGGGACCCCAAAACTGAGTAATAGTCCAAGAAACGGGCCAGAATCGTCCCAAACTGCGAGTCTTGACGACCAACACATGAGCACACCTTGGGGTTCACAACCATGGAAATCCCTTTGGGACCCCAAAACGGTGAGTAATAGTCCATGAAACGGGTCAGAACCGACAAAAACCACGAGTGTTGATGACCGACACGTAAATGCACCTCAGGGTTTGTTAATCATGGAAATCGCTTTGGGACCCGAAAACGGTGAGTAATAGTCCACGAAACTGACTAGAATTGGCCAAAATTGTGAGTGATTATGGCCGACACGTAAACGCACCCCGGGGTTCAACAACCATGGAAATTGCTTTGGGACCTCAAAACTGTGAGTAATAGTCCACGAAACGGGTCAGAATCGACAAAAAAAGCGAGTGTTGATGACCGACACGTTAACGCACCCCGGGGTTCGTTAATCGTGGAAATCACTCCGGGACCTCAAAACAGTGAGTAATAGTCCACGAAATGGTCCAGAATCAGCCAAAACTGCGAGTATTGATGACCGACACATAAGCGCACCTAGGGGTTCAACAACTATGGAAATCGCTTCGGGACCCCATAACGGGGAGTAATATTCCATGTAACGGGTCAGGATTGGCCAAAACTGTGAGTGTTGACGATGGAGACGTAAACGCACCTTGGGGATTGTCAACCGTGGAAATCACTATGGGACCCAAAAACGCTGAGTAATAGTGCACGGAGCGGAATAGAATCGGCCGAAATTGTGATTGTTGATGACCGACACGTAAGCACACCGAGGGGATCGTCAATGGTGGAAATCACTTCGGGACCCCAAAACTGAGTAATAGTCCAAGAAACGGGCCAGAATCGTCCCAAACTGCGAGTCTTGACGACCAACACATGAGCACACCTTGGGGTTCACAACCATGGAAATCCCTTTGGGACCCCAAAACGGTGAGTAATAGTCCATGAAATGGGTCAGAACCGACAAAAACCACGAGTGTTGATGACCGACACGTAAATGCACCTCAGGGTTTGTTAATCATGGAAATCGCTTTGGGACCCGAAAACGGTGAGTAATAGTCCACGAAACTGACCAGAATTGGCCAAAATTGTGAGTGATTATGGCCGACACGTAAACGCACCCCGGGGTTCAACAACCATGGAAATTGCTTTGGGACCTCAAAACGGTGAGTAATAGTCCACGAAACGGGTCAGAATCGACAAAAAAAGCGAGTGTTGATGACCGACACGTTAACGCACCCCGGGGTTCATTAATCGTGGAAATCACTCCGGGACCTCAAAACAGTGAGTACTAGTCCACGAAATGGTCCAGAATCAGCCAAAACTGCTAGTATTGATGACCGACACGTAAGCGCACCTAGGGGTTCAACAACTATGGAAATCGCTTCGGGACCCCATAACGGGGAGTAATAGTCCATGAAACGGGTCAGGATTGGCCAAAACTGTGAGTGTTGACGATGGAGACGTAAATGCACCTTGGGGATTGTCAACCGTGGAAATCACTATGGGACCCAAAAACGCTGAGTAATAGTGCACGGAACGGAATAGAATCGGCCGAAATTGTGAGTGTTGATGACCGACACGTAAGCGCACCGAGGGGATCGTCAATCGTGGAAATCACTTTGGGACCCCAAACTGAGTAATTGTCCAAGAAACGGGCCAGAATCGTCCCAAACTGCGAGTCTTGACGACCAACACATGAGCACACCTTGGGGTTCACAACCATGGAAATCCCTTTGGGACCCCAAAACGGTGAGTAATAGTCCATGAAACGGGTCAAAATCGATAAAAACGACGAGTGTTGATGACCGACACGTAAATGCACCCCATGGTTCGTTAATCATGGAAATCGTTTTGGGACCCGAAAACGGTGAGTAATAGTCCACGAAACTGACAAGAATTGGCCAAAATTGTGAGTGTTGATGACCGACACGTAAACGCACCCCGGGGTTCGTCAGCCGTGAAAATAACTTCAGGGTCCCAAAACTGAGTAATAGTCCAGGAAACGGGCCAGAATCGGCCCATACTGTGAGTGTTGATGACCGACACATAAGTGTACCTTGGAGTTCAACAACCATGGAAATCGCTTTGGGACCCCAAAAGGGTGAGTAATAGTCCACGAAACGGGTCAGAACAGAAAAAAACAGCGAGTGTTGATGACCGACACGTAAATGCACCCTAGGGTTCGTTAATCGTGGAAATCACTCTAGGACCGAAACCGTGAGTAATAGTTCACTTAAATTGGCCGAATGGCCAAAATTGTGAGTGTTGATGGTCGACACGTAAACGCACTTCGGGTTCGGTCACCGTGAAAATAACTTCGGGCCCCAAAACTGAGTAATAGTCCAGAAACGGGCCGAATCGACCCAAACCGTGAGTGTTGATGATCGACACATAAGCACACCTTGGGGTCTGTAACCATGGAAATCCTTTGGGACCCCAAAACGGTGAGTAATAGTCCATGAAATGGGTCAGAATCGACAAAAACCACGAGTGTTGATGACCGACACGTAAATGTACCCCAGGGTTCGTTAATCGTGGAAATCGCTCTGGGACCTAAAAACGGTGAGCAATAGTCCACGAAACTGACCAGAATTGGCCAAAATTGTGAGTGTTGATGGCCGACATGTAAACGCACCCCGGGGTTCAGCAACCATGGAAATCGCTATGGGACCCCAAAACGGTGAGTAATAGTCCAGGAAACGGGTCAGAATCGACAAAAACTGCGAGTGTTGATGACCGACACGTTAACGCACCCCGGGGTTCGTTAATCATGGAAATCACTCCGGGACCCCAAAACAGTGAGTAATAGTGCACGAAACGGGCTAGAGTCGGCCAAAACTGCGAGTGTTGATGACCGGCACGTAATCGCACCTTGGGGTTCAACAACTATGGAAATCTCTTCGGGACCGCAAAACGGGGAGTAATAGTCCCTGAAACGGGTCAGAATTGGCCAAAACTGTGAGTGTTGACGATGGACACGTAAACGCACCTCGGGGATCGCCAACCGTGGAAATCATTCTGGGGCCCAAAAACGCTGAGTAATAGTGCACGAAACGAAATAGAATCGGCCAAAATTGTGAGTGTTGATGACCGACACGTAAACGCACCCAGGGGTTCGTCAATCGTGGAAATCACTTCGGGACCCCAAAACTGAGTAATAGTCCAAGAAACGGGCCAAAATCGTCCCAAACTGCGACTCTTGACGACCAACACATGAGCACACCTTGGGGTTCACAACCATGGAAACCCTTTGGGACCCCAAAACGGTGAGTAATAGTCCATGAAACTGGTCAGAACCGACAAAAACCACGAGTGTTGATGACCGACACGTAAATGCACCCCAGGGTTCGTTAATCATGGAAATCGCTTTGGGACCCGAAAACGGTGAGTAATAGTCCACGAAACTGACCAGAATTGGCCAAAATTGTGAGTGTTGATGGCCGACATGTAAACGCACCCCGGGGTTCAACAACCATGGAAATCGCTATGGGACCCCAAAACGGTGAGTAATAGTCCAGGAAACGGGTCAGAATCGACAAAAACTGCGAGTGTTGATGACCGACACGTTAACGCACCCCGGGGTTCGTTAATCATGGAAATCACTCCGGGACCCCAAAACAGTGAGTAATAGTGCACGAAACGGGCTAGAGTCGGCCAAAACTGCGAGTGTTGATGACCGGCACGTAATCGCACCTTGGGGTTCAACAACTATGGAAATCTCTTCGGGACCGCAAACGGGGAGTAATAGTCCCTGAAACGGGTCTGAATTGGCCAAAACTGTGAGTGTTGACGATGGACACGTAAACGCACCTCGGGGATCGCCAACCGTGGAAATCATTCTGGGGCCCAAAAACGCTGAGTAATAGTGCACGAAACGAAATAGAATCGGCCAAAATTGTGAGTGTTGATGACCGACATGTAAACGCACCCAGGGGTTCGTCAATCGTGGAAATCACTTCGGGACCCCAAAACTGAGTAATAGTCCAAGAAACGGGCCAGAATCGTCCCAAACTGCGAGTCTTGACGACCAACACATGAGCACACCTTGGGGTTCACAACCATGGAAATCCCTTTGGGACCCCAAAACGGTGAGTAATAGTCCATGAAACGGGTCAGAACCGACAAAAACCACGAGTGTTGATGACCGACACGTAAATGCACCCCAGGGTTCGTTAATCATGGAAATCGCTTTGGGACCCAAAAACGGTGAGTAATAGTCCACGAAACTGACTAGAATTGGCCAAAATTGTGAGTGTTGTTGGCCGACACGTAAACGCACCCCGGGGTTCAACAACCATGGAAATTGCTTTGGGACCTCAAAACGGTGAGTAATAGTCCACGAAACGGGTCAGAATCGACCAAAAAAGAGAGTGTTGATGACCGACACGTTAACGCACCCCGGGGTTCGTTAATCGTGGAAATCACTCCGGGACCTCAAGACAGTGAGTAATAGTCCACGAAATGGTCCAGAATCAGCCAAAACTGCGAGTATTGATGACCGACACGTAAGCGCACCTAGGGGTTCAACAACTATGGAAATTGCTTCGGGACCCCAAAACGGGGAGTAATAGTCTATGAAACGGGTCAGGATTGGCCAAAACTATGAGTGTTGACGATGGAGACGTAAACGCACCTTGGGGATTGTCAACCGTGGAAATCACTATGGGACCCAAAAACGCCGAGTAATAGTGCACGGAACGGAATAGAATCGGCCGAAATTGTGAGTGTTGATGACCGACACGTAAACGCACCGAGGGGTTCGTCAATCGTGGAAATCACTTCGGGACCCCAAAACTGAGTAATAATCCAAGCAACGAGCCAGAATCGTCCCAAATTGCGAGTCTTGACGACCAACACATGAGCACACCTTGGGGTTCACAACCATGGAAATCCCTTTGGGACCCCAAAACGGTGAGTAATAGTCCATGAAACGGGTCAGAACCGACAAAAACCACGAGTGTTGATGACCGACACGTAAATGCACCCCAGGCTTCGTTAATCATGGAAATCGTTTTGGGACCCGAAAACGGTGAGTAATAGTCCACGAAACTGACCAGAATTGGCCAAAAACTTGAGTGTTGATGACCGACACGTAAACGCACCCCGGGGTTCGTCAGCCGTGAAAATAACTTCAGGGTCCCGAAACTGAGTAATAGTCCAGGAAACGGGCCAGAATCGGCCCATACTGTGAGTGTTGATGACTGACACATAAGTGCACCTTGGGGTTCAACAACCATGGAAATCGCTTTGGGACCCCAAAAGGGTGAGTAATAGTCCACGAAACGGGTCAGAACAGAAATAAAACAGCGAGTGTTGATGACCGACACGTAAATGCACCCTAGGGTTCGTTAATCGTGGAAATCGCTCTAGGACCGGAAACCGGTGAGTAATAGTCCACGAAACTGGCCAGAATTGGCCAAAATTGTGAGTGTTGATGGCCGACACGTAAACGCACCCCGGGGTTCGTCAGCCGTGAAAATAACTTCGGGGCCCCGAAACTAAGTAATAGTCCAGGAAACGGACCAGAATCGGCCCAAACTGTGAGTGTTGGTGACCGACACATAAGCACACCTTGGGGTTCACAACCATGGAAATCCCTTTGGGACCCCAAAACGGTGAGTAATAGTCCATGAAACGGGTCAGAATCGACAAAAACCACGAGTGTTGATGACCGACGCGTAAATGTACCCCAGGGTTCGTTAATCGTGGAAATCGCTCTGGGACCAAAAAACGGTGAGTAATTGTAACGCCCCGAGACCGACGCTCCAGAAGACTTCCATATTTTGTGACCTCCGTGTGTTTCATTTATGCTTGCTCTTTTATTTTTGCATTGCATCATGTCATCATGCCATCATGTCATTAATCTTTTGCAACTCAACTAAATAAATGGCATGGATCTCTGATCCATTTAAATCGAGGGAATTCACATGGTGATTCTCTTTAAAACACATCCTCTCGATATTTAGAGAACTATAGTAAATATTCCATTTATTTGGAATTTACCACAACACACTTGCATGTTAAATCCCTTGGTCTTTTCATCTTCAATTTTTGACTCTATAACCTTGCCAATAATTCCTTTTCCATTTATCGAGGCTCTTCCTAAATTCTCAACATTTTTTGACTCTTCTAAATCCTTGCCCTTGTTGAAACCTTTTGAATTAAATTCAAATGCCTTTGAATTTAATTCTTGCAATCTTGCCCACTCCATTTTTTCTTGGATCAAGCTCATTTTTATGAGTCCGGGAAAATTACCCCATGTCCGACTTCTTTCCCTACCCCTCTCTCTTTTTCTTCTCTCAGTAATTGTTTTCTCGATAAAGAAAATAAGAGAGAGAGGAAGGAGAGCCCAGCTCCAATGGGCAAGATTGCAGCCCAAAGACCAAGAAGAACCGGACGGCCTCTAAGGCCCGTGAGCATCGCCCACCTAACCCTATCTAACCCTACCCCGACCTCTCGCTCTCCCCTTCGTTCTCCTTCGCCGCCAGAGCGCCGCCACCGCCGATCCCCATCTCCTCCTTCGCCCGACCCCTCTCCTCTCATCTCCTAAGCGCCAAGATGCTTCAGCACCAGGAGACGAGCTCCGTGCTCGTGGTCCATCCTCGCCAGGAGAGGAGCTCCCTCGCCTCGCCGCTTCTTCGCTCGCCTGTCGCTCCCTTGTTGCCTCCGGCCGCCGCTGGTGAGCGCCACCGCTGATCCTGCTCTCGCCGCGACGCTACCTTCGCCCCGGCGTCGCTAACTCGCCGGCCTCGCCCCTGCCGCCGCTTCCCCTTGCCAAGCCGCCGCTGCCCTCTCCAACGACTGCCGCGGACCCGCGTTGCCCCTCGCTTCCTCTACGGCGACCAGGGGCCACTCGCCGCTGCCTCTCCACCAGCAGCAGGAGGCTGCATCACCCGACCTGCCCCTCGCCATCACGCAGCCGCCATCCAGTCCCGTCTCCGACCTGGCCTCCTCGACCTCGTTTCTGCGTTCACCCTTGCTGCTCCCTGCATCCGGCCAACACCTCCCCGATGCCCTTGCTGCTGCGGCTAGACCACCACGATGCCGTCAGGGAGACCATGGCCTCCACCGAGACCCCTGGATTCATCAAGTCATGTACATGTAACCCCAAGTCTGAATGACTACCGTGGGTGTGTGCCTAGTGCCACTTGGATCCGTCAAGATCGCCAAGTACCAAGACGGCCCTCGAAGAGTTCGGTTTCGACACGTCAGATGATGCTCTTGTACAACTATGTTACCGAGACCAGGACCGGCAAGACCGCCAAACCGGACCGACAAGTACCACGACTACCCTCGAGGACGTTGGCTCCGTCAAGTTCGACTACCTTCGTGTGTACAACTACTTCCACGACGCCCGTGAACGTCTACTTCCACTACCGTCGTAAGAACGTCTACTTCCTCTTCACCGCATCGAACTCGACCCGCTCCTAAATGCACGCTTTAAAGGTATAATCCCGAGATGACGATGCCCGTGAACGAATGCATGTTGTGTGAGATGAACCGTATGTTTGCACCGTGCCCGTTTGTTTCGTGCTCGTTCCTCGTTTGCCATGCCTTCGACCCGTGGGAACCCGGAAGCCGGAATCACCCCGCCATCTCTAGCATGTTCCGCACTTCCGCATGCTTCCTTTTGCACCGGTATCTCCGTGAGCTACCGAAACCGATATGTTGCCATGGCATCATTTTCGGATATGTTGCCGTGGCATCATTTTTGGATATGTTGCCGTGGCACCATTTTTGTTTCACCGCCGTGGCACCTTTTTCCTTCCGCCATGGCGACTAATGCCTCATAACATGCTCTTGCCAACATTTTCATAAAATTGCATAAGACTTGCATATGTCATCCGCATCATGATAACAACAATTAAAATGTTTAAAATTGTTGTTGCATTAAATTGCTAATTGACATGAGGATTTTCCGGAATTGTCGCTTGTTGCTTCCGGCCTCATTTTAATTTGCCCAAATAGTTAGTTTACTTATGCTTCACCTCTTGCCATGTTAACCAACATTTAATCTTGTCTTGTTCATAACGAGAGAGAACTAAATAAGTCATGTGGTGTTTTCTTCAATATGCCACTCCGTTGCATATTGAGCTCCACTTAATTTGTAAGATAGTTTTGTGCATTTTGCCATGCCATGTTTCATTAAACTGGACATGCATCATACTTGTTTGTGCATCATGACATGTTTATGCTTGTGTGTTTACCATATTGTTTGCTTCTTTCCGGTTTGCTTATCTCGTTAGCTTCGGTTTTGTTCCGGAGTTGTGAGGATTCGTTTGTCTACGACCGTTTGTCTTCTTCATGGACTCATTCTTCTTCCTAGCAGGATCTCAGGCAAGTTGATCATACCCTCGAAATCACTACTATCTTTGCTATGCTAGTTTGCTCGCTCTTTTGCTATGCCAATGCTACGGTGTCTACCATTTGCTTGTGAGCTCCCAAATTGCCATGTCAAACCTCTAACCCACCATGTCCTAGCAAACCGCTGATTGGCTATGTTACCGCTTTGCTCAGCCCTCTTATAGCGCTGCTAGTTGCGGTGAAGTTGAAGATTGCTCCATGTTGAACGTGATGATTTTGGGATATCACAATATCTCTTATTTAATTAATGCATCTATATATTTGGTAAAGGGTGGAAGGCCCGCCTTATGCCCGTGTTTTGTTCCACTCTTGCCGCCCTAGTTTCCGCCATATCGGTGTTATGTTCCCGGATTTTATGCTCCTTACACGGTTGGGCTATAATGGGAACCCCTTGACAGTTCGCCTTAAGTAAAACTCCTCCAGCAAGGCCCATAATTGGTTTTAACATTTGTCACCTAAGCCTTTTTCCCTTGGGTTCTGCAGACTCAAGGGTCATCTTTATTTTACCCCCCCGGGCCAGTGCTCCTCTAAGTGTTGGTCCAAACTAGAGCACCGTGCGGGACCATTCCTTGGCAACTTGGATTACGTCGATACCTGTACGCTTCGCTTATTCGGTGTGCCCTGAGAACGAGATATGTGCAGCTCCTATCAGGATTTGTCGGCACAGCGGGTGGTCTTGCTGGTTTAGTTTTACACTGTCGAAATGTCTTGATGTACCGGGATACCAAGTCTGATCGGAGTGTCTCGGTGGAGGTCTATTCTCCGCCGACCGTGAGAGCTTGTCATGGGCTTGTTGGGACACCCCGCAGGGTATTATCTTTCAAAGCCGTGCGGCGCGGTTATGTGGCGATGGGAATTTGTTAACGTCCGTTGTAGAAAACCCAAGTTGACCTTAATTAAAATACATCAACCGCGGTGTAACCGTGATGGTATCTTCTCGCGGAGTCCGGAAGTGAACACGGTGTTGGAGTTATGTTTGATGTAGGTTGCACTAGGATCACTTCTTGATCACTACTAGCTTCACGACCGCGCCTTGCTTTCTTCTCGCCTCTTTTGCGATTGTAGCCACCATATATGCTAGTCGCTGCTGCAGCTCCACCTCATTACTCCATCCTTCCTATAAGCTTAATAGTCTTGATCTCGCGGGTGTAGATTGCTGAGTCCCCGTGGCTCACAGATACTTCCAAAACCAGTTTGAAGGTGCCTATGTTACCGAAAGCAGGTGACGCAACCAAGCTCAAGGAGGAGCTCGATGAAGATCTTGCCTTTGTGTTGTTTCGCTCTAGTTGATCAAGAGTGGAGCCCAGTTGGGGTCGATCGGGACCTTTGTCGATTTGGGGTTCTTCTTTATTTTGGTCTCAGATTCGACCTTGATTGTATCTCGGATGATGTAATGCTTTATTCATGTAATTGTGTGAAGTGGCGATTGTAAGCCAACTATGTATCTCTTTCCCTTATGTATTACATGGGTTATGTGAAGATTACCTCACTTGCGACATTGCTTTCAATGCGGTTATGCCTCTAAGTCGTGCTTCGACACGTGGGAGATATAGCCGCATCGAGGGCGTTACAGTAATAGTCCACGAAACTGACCAGAATTGGCCAAAATTGTGAGTGTTGATGGCCGACATGTAAACGCACCCCGGGGTTCAACAACCATGGAAATTGCTTTGGGACCCCAAAACGGTGAGTAATAGTCCAGGAAACGGGTCAGAATCGACAAAAACTGCGAGTGTTGATGACCGACACGTTAACGCACCCCGGGGTTCGTTAATCATGGAAATCACTCCGGGACCCCAAAATAGTGAGTAATAGTGCACGAAACGGGCCAGAATCGGCCAAAACTGCGAGTGTTGATGACCGGCACGTAACCGCACCTTGGGGTTCAACAACTATGGAAATCTCTTCGGGACCGCAAAATGGGGAGTAATAGTCCCTGAAACGGGTCAGAATTGGCCAAAATTGTGAGTGTTGATGATGGACACGTAAACACACCTCGGGGATCATCAACCGTGGAAATCATTCTGGGACCCAAAAACGCTGAGTAATAGTGCACGAAACAAAATAGAATCGGCCAAAATTGTGAGTGTTGATGACCGACACGTAAACGCACCCAGGGGTTCGTCAATCGTGGAAATCACTTGGGACCCCAAAACCGAGTAATAGTCCAAGAACGGGCCGAATCGCCCCAAATCATGAAGTCTTGAAGACCAACACATGAGCACACCTTGGGGTTCACAACCATGGAAATCCTTTGGGACCCCAAAACGGTGAGTAATAGTCCATGAAACGGGTCGAACCGACAAAACCACGAAGTGTTGATGACCGACACGTAAATGCACCCTGTGGTTCGTTAATCATGGAAATCGCTGGGACCCAAAACGGTGAGTAATAGTCCACTAAACCACCAGAATTGGCCAAAATTGTGAGTGTTGATGATCGACACGTAAACGCACTCGGGTTCGCCACCGTGAAAATAACTTCGGGCCCCAAACTGAGTAATAGTCCAGAAACGGGCTTAATCGCCCAAATCGCGAGTGTTCATGACCGACACGTAAGCGCACCTTGGGTTCAACAACCATGGAAATCGCTGGGACTCCAAAACGGTGAGTAATAGTCCATGAAACGGGTCGAATAGACAAAACCGCGAAGTGTTGATGACCAACACGTAAGCGCACCCGGGTTCGTTAATCTTGGAAATCACCGGACCCCAAAACAGGAGTAATAGTCCACGAACGGGCGTAATCGCCAAAATCTGCGGTGTTGGTGGTCACACGTAAGCGCACCTTGGGGTTCAACAACTATGGAAATCGCTTTGCGACCCCAAAATGGTGAGTAATAGTCCATGGAACGAGTCAGAATAGAAAAAAAACACGAGTATTGATGCTGACACGTTAACGCACCCCGGGGTTCGTTAACCGTGGAAATCACTCCGGGACCCCAAAACAGTGAGTAATAGTCCACGAACGCGGTCGAATCGCCAAAATCGCGAAAGTGTTGATGTCCGACACATAAGCGCACCTTGGGGCTCAACAACTATGGAAATCGCTTTGGGACCCGAAAATGGGGAGTAATAGTCCATGAAACGTGTCAGAATTGGCCAAAACTGTGAGTGTTGCCGGCGGACACGAACGCACTCGGGGATCGTCAACCGTGCAAATCACTCTGGGACCCCAAAACACTGAGTATTAGTACACGAAACGGACCAAAATCGGCCAAAATTGTGAGTGTTGATGATCGACACGTAAACGCACCCCGGGGTTCGTCAATCGTGGAAATCACTTCGGGACCCCAAAACTGAGTAATAATCCAAGAAACGGGCTAGAATCGGCCAAAACTACGAGTCTTGACGACCAACACATAAGCACACCTTGGGGTTCGACAACCATGGAAATCCCTTTGGGATCCCAAAACGGTGCGTAATTGTCCATGAAACGGGTCAGAATCGACAAAAACCACGAGTGCTGATGACCGACACGTAAATGCACCCCAGGGTTCATTAATCATGGAAATCGCTTTGGGACCCGAAAACGGTGAGTAATAGTCCACGAAACTGACCAGAAGTGGCCCAAATTGTGAGTGTTCATGACCGACACGTAAACGCACCCCGGGGTTCGTCAGCCGTGAAAATAACTTCGGGGCCCCAAAACTGAGTAATAGTCCAGGAAACGGGCCAGAATCGGCCAAAACTGTGAGTGTTGATGACCGACACATAAGTGCACCTTGGGGTTCAACAACCATGGAAATCGCTGGGACCCCAAAACGGTGAGTAATAGTCCACTAAACGGTCGTAATAGACAAAACAGCGAAAGTGTTGATGATCGACACGTAAATGTACCCTTAGGTTCGTTAATCGCGAAATCGCCTCGGGACCTCAAACCGGTGAGTAATAGTCCATGAAACGGGCCAGAATCGTCCAATATTGTGAGTGTTGATGACCGACACGTACGCGCAGCCCGGGGTTCAACAACCATGGAAATCGCTTTGGGACCCCAAAACGGAGAGTAATAGTCCACTAAACGGGTCGAATAGACAAAACCAGCGAGTGTTGATGATTGACACGAATGTACCTAGGGTTCGTTAATCGCGAATCGCCCGAGACCAAACCGTGAGTAATAGTCCACTAAACGGGCCGAATCGCCAAAATCATGAAAGTGTCGACGACCGCACGTAAGCACACCTTGGGGTTCAACAACTATGGAAATCGCTTCGACCGCAAAACGGGAGTAATAGTCCTCAAACGGGTCGAATTGGCCAAACTGTGAGTGTTAACGATGGACACATAAACGCACTCGGGATCATCAACCGTGGAAATCATTCTCGGGACCCAAAACGCTGAGTAATAGTGCTCAAACGGCAGAATCGCCAAAATTGTGAGTGTTGATGATCGACACGTAAACGCACCTGTGGGTTCGCCAATCGTGGAAATCACTTCGGACCCCAAAACTGAGTAATAATCCAAGAAACAGCCGAATCGCCCCAAATCATGTAGTCTTGACGACCAACACATAAGCACACCTTGGGGTTCACAACCATGGAAATCCCTTTGGGACCCCAAAATGGTGAGTAATAGTCCATGAAACGGGTCAGAACCGACAAAAACCACGAGTATTGATGACCGACACGTAAATGTACCCCAGGGTTCGTTAATCGTGGAAATCGCTCTGGGAACGAAAAACGGTGAGTAATAGTCCACAAAACTGACCAGAATTGGCCAAAATTGTGAGTGTTGATGACCGACACGTAAAGGCACCCCGGGGTTCGTCAGCCGTGAAAATAACTTCGGGGCCCCAAAACTGAGTAATAGTCCAGGAAATGGGCCAGAATCGGCCCAAACTATGAGTGTCGATGACGGACACATAAGTGCACCTTGGGGTTCAACAACCATGGAAATCGCTTTGGGACCCCAAAACGGTGAGTAATAGTCCACGAAACGGGTCAAAATAGACAAAACCAGCGAGTGTTGATGACTGACACGTAAATGTACCCTAGGGTTCATTAATCGCGGAAATCACTCTGGGACCCGAAACCGGTGAGTAATAGTCCACGAAACTGACCAGAATGGGCCAAAATTGTGAGTGTTGATGACCGACACGTAAGCGCACCCCGGGGTTCAACAACCATGGAAATCGCTTTGCGACCCCAAAACGGTGAGTAATAGTCCATGAAACGGGTCAGAATAGACAAAAACCGCGAGTGTTGATGACCAACACGAAGTGCACCCCGGGTTCGTTAATCTTGAAATCACCCGGACCCCAAAACAAGTGAATAATAGTCCACGAACGGGCCGTAATCGCCAAAATCATGGGTGTTGGCGGTCGACACGTAAGCGCACCTTGGGGTTCAACAACTATGGAAATCGCTTTGCGACCCCAAAACGGTGAGTAATAGTCCATGAAACGAGTCAGGATAGAAAAAAAACACGAGTATTGATGCTGACACGTTAACGCACCCCGGGGTTCGTTAACCGTGGAAATCACTCCGGGACCCCAAAACAGTGAGTAATAGTCCACGAAACGTGTCAGAATCGGCCAAAACTGCGAGTGTTGATGTCCGACACATAAGCGCACCTTGGGGTTCAACAACTATGGAAATCGCTTCAGGACCCCAAAATGGGGAGTAATAGTCCATGAAACGTGTCAGAATTGGCCAAAACTGTGAGTGTTGCCGATGGACACGTAAACGCACCTCGGGGATCGTCAACCGTGCAAATCACTCTGGGACCCCAAAACACTATGTATTAGTACACGAAACGGACCAAAATCGGCCAAAATTGTGAGTGTTGATGATCGACAGTAAACGCACCCCGGGGTTCGTCAATCGTGGAAATCACTTCGGGACCCCAAAACTGAGTAATAATCCAAGAAACGGGCTAGAATCGCCAAAACTACGAAGTCTTGACGACCAACACATAAGCACACCTTGGGGTTCGACAACCATGGAAATCCCTTTGGGATCCCAAAACGGTGCGTAATTGTCCATGAAACGGATCAGAATCGACAAAACCACGAGTGCTGATGACCGACACGTAAATGCACCCCAGGGTTCGTTAATCATGGAAATCGCTTTGGGACCCGAAAATGGTGAGTAATAGTCCACGAAACTGACCAGAATTGGCCAAAATTGTGAGTGTTGATGACCGACACATAAACGCACCCCGGGGTTCGTCAGCCGTGAAAATAACTTCGGGGCCCCAAAACTGAGTAATAGTCCAGGAAACGGGCCAGAATCGGCCCAAACTGTGAGTGTTGATGACCGACACATAAGTGCACCTTGGGGTTCAACAACCATGGAAATCGCTTTGGGACCCCAAAACGGTGAGTAATAGTCCACGAAACTGGTCAGAATAGACAAAAACAGCGAGTGTTGATGACTGACACGTAAATGTACCCTAGGGTTCGTTAATCGCGGAAATCGCTCTGGGACCTCAAACCGGTGAGTAATAGTCCATGAAACGGGCCAGAATCGTCCAAAATTGTGAGTGTTGATGACCGACACGTAAGCGCACCCCGGGGTTCAACAACCATGGAAATCGCTTTGGGACCCCAAAACGGAGAGTAATAGTCCACGAAACGGGTCAGAATAGACAAAACCAGCGAGTGTTGATGATTGACACGTAAATGTACCCTAGGGTTCGTTAATCGCGGAATCGCTCTGAGACCCGAAACCGGTGAGTAATAGTCCACGAAACGGGCCAGAATCGGCCAAAACTGCGAGTGTCGATGACCGGCACGTAAGCACACCTTGGGGTTCAACAACTATGGAAATCGCTTCGGGACCGCAAAACGGGGAGTAATAGTCCCTGAAACGGGTCAGAATTGGCCAAAACTGTGAGTGTTAACGATGGACACATAAACGCACTCGGGATCACAACCGTGGAAATCATTCTCGGGACCCAAAACGCTGAGTAATAGTGCTCAAACGGCAGAATCGCCAAAATTGTGAGTGTTGATGACCGACACGTAAACGCACCTGTGGGTTCGCCAATCGTGGAAATCACGGACCCCAAAACTGAGTAATAATCCAAGAAACAGCGTAATCGCCCCAAATCATGTAGTCTTGACGACCAACACATAAGCACACCTTGGGGTTCACAACCATGGAAATCCCTTTGGGACCCCAAAATGGTGAGTAATAGTCCATGAAACGGGTCAGAACCGACAAAAACCACGAGTATTGATGACCGACACGTAAATGTACCCCAGGGTTCGTTAATCGTGGAAATCGCTCTGGGAACGAAAAACGGTGAGTAATAGTCCACAAAATCGACAGACTGGCCAAAATTGTGAGTGTTGACGACCGACACGTAAAGGCACCCCGGGTTCGCCACCGTGAAAATAACTTCGGGCCCCAAAACCGAGTAATAGTTCAGAAATGGGCCGAATCGCCCAAACTATGAGTGTCGATGACGGACACATAAGTGCACCTTGGGGTTCAACAACTATGGAAATCGCTGGGACCCCAAAACGGTGAGTAATAGTCCACTAAACGGGTCAAAATAGACAAAACCAGCGAAAGTGTTGATGATCGACACGAATGTACCTTAGGTTCATTAATCGCGAAATCACCGGGACCAAACCGTGAGTAATAGTCCACTAAACCGACCGAATGGGCCAAAATTGTGAGTGTTGATGACCGACACGTAAGCGCACTTCGGGTTCAACAACCATGGAAATCGCCATACCCCAAAACGGTGAGTAATAGTCCATGAAACGGGTCGTAATAGACAAAACCGCGAAAGTGTTGATGACCAACACGTAAGTGCACCCCGGTTCGTTAATCTTGGAAATCACCCGACCCCAAAAAAAGGAATAATAGTCCACGAACGGGCCGTAATCGCCAAAACTGCGGTGTTGGTGGTCGACACGTAAGCGCACCTTTGGGTTCAACAACTATGGAAATCGCCATAACCCCAAAACGGTGAGTAATAGTCCATGAAACGAGTCAGATAGAAAAAACACGAGTATTGATGTCGACACGCTAACGCACTTCGGGTTCGTTAACCGTGGAAATCACCCGACCCCAAAAAAGTGAGTAATAGTCCACGAAACGGTCGAATCGCCAAAATCGCGAAAAGTGTTGATGTCCCACATAAGCGCACTTTGGGGTTCAACAACTATGGAAATCGCTTCAGACCCCAAATGGGGAGTAATAGTCCATGAAACGGTCGAATGGCCAAAATCGTGAGTGTTGCTGATGGACACGAACGCACTCGGGATCGCCAACCGTGCAAATCACTGGGACCCCAAAACACTATGTATTAGTACACCTAAACGGACCAAAATCGCCAAAATTGTGAGTGTTGATGATCGACAAGAACGCACCTCGGGTTCGCTAATCGTGGAAATCACTTCGACCCCAAAACTGAGTAATAATCCAAGAAACGGGCTAGAATCGCCAAAATCATGAAGTCTTGACGACCAACACATAAGCACACCTTGGGGTTCGACAACCATGGAAATCCTTTGGGATCCCAAACGGTGCGTAATTGTCCATGAAACGGATCGAATCGACAAAACCACGAGTGTTGATGACCGACACGTAAATGCACCCTGTGGTTCGTTAATCATGGAAATCGCTGGGACCCAAAATGGTGAGTAATAGTCCACTAAACCGACCAGAATTGGCCAAAATTGTGAGTGTTGACGATCGACACATAAACGCACTCCGGGTTCGCCACCGTGAAAATAACTTCGGGCCCCAAAACCGAGTAATAGTCCAGAACGGGCCGAATCGCCCAAACCGTGAGTGTTGATGACCGACACATAAGTGCACCTTGGGGTTCAACAACTATGGAAATCGCTGGGACCCCAAACGGTGAGTAATAGTCCACTTAAACCGGTCGTAATAGACAAAAACAACAGTAGTGTGGATGATCGACACGTAAATGTACCTTAGGTTCGTTAATCGCGAAATCGCTTTAGGACCTCAAACCGTGAGTAATAGTCCACTAAACGGGCCGTAATCGCCCAAAATTGTGAGTGTTGACGACCGACACGTAAGCGCACTCCCGGTTCAACAACCATGGAAATCGCTTGGGACCCCAAAACGGAGAGTAATAGTCCACTAAACGGGTAATAGACAAAACTAGCGAAAGTGTTGAGGATTGACACGTAAATGTACCTTAGGTTCGTTAATCGCGAATCGCCCGAGACCAAACCGTGAGTAATAGTCCACTAAACGGGCCAGAATCGCCAAAATCGCGAAAGTGTCGACGACCGCACGTAAGCACACCTTGGGGTTCAACAACTATGGAAATCGCCGACCGCAAAACGGGAGTAATAGTCCCTCAAACGGGTCGAATTGGCCAAATCGTGAGTGTTGACGATGGACACGTAAACGCACCTCGGGATCGCCAACCGTGGAAATCATTCTGGGACCCAAAACGCCGAGTAATAGTGCACTAAACGGCAGAATCGCCAAAATTGTGAGTGTTGATGACCGACACGAACGCACCTGTGGGTTCGCCAATCGTGGAAATCACTTCGAGACCCCAAACCGAGTAATAATCCAAGAAACAGCGTAATCGCCCCAAATCATGAAGTCTTGACGACCAACACATAAGCACACCTTGGGGTTCACAACCATGGAAATCCTTTGGGACCCCAAAATGGTGAGTAATAGTCCATGAAACGGGTCGAACCGACAAAACCACGAGTATTGATGACCGACACGTAAATGTACCCCAGGGTTCGTTAATCGTGGAAATCGCTCTGGGAACGAAAAACGGTTAGTAATAGTCCACGAAACTGACCAGAATTGGCCAAAATTGTGACTGTTGATGACCGACACGTAAGCGCACTTCGGGTTCGCAACCGTGAAAATAACTTCGGGCCCCAAAACCGAGTACTAGTCCAGAACGGGCCGTAATCGCCCAAACAATGAAAGTGTTGACGACCGACACGTAAGCGCACCTTGGGGTTCAACAACTATGGAAATCGCTGGGACCCCAAAACGGTGAGTAATAGTCCACGAAACGGGCCAGAATCGACAAAAACCGCGAGTGTTGATGACCGACACGTAAGCGCACTCGGTTCGTTAATCGTGGAAATCACCCGACCCCAAAAAAGTGAGTAATAGTCCACGAACGGTCGAATCGCCAAAATCGCGAAAGTGTTGATGACCGACACGTAAGCGCACATTGAGTTTCAACAACTATGGAAATCGCTTCAGGACCCCAAAACGGGGAGTAATAGTCCATGAAACGGGTCAGAATTGGCCAAAACTGTGAGTGTTGACGATGGACACGTAAACGCACCTAAGGGATCGTCAACCGTGCAAATCACTCCGGGACCCCAAAACGCTGAGTAATAGTGCACGAAACGGACCAGAATCGGCCAAAATTGTGAGTGTTGATGACCGACACATAAATGCACCCCGGGGTTCGTCAATCGTGGAAATCACTTCGGGACCCCAAAACTTAGTGATAATCCAAGAAACGGGCTAGAATCGGCCCAAACTGCGAGTCTTGACGAGCAACACATAAGCACACCTTGGGGTTCGACATGCATGGAAATCCCTTTGGGACCCCAAAACGGTGAGTAATTGTCCATGAAACGGGTCAGAATCGACAAAAACCACGAGAGTTGATGACCGATACGTAAATGCACCCCAGGGTTCGTTAATCATGGAAATCGCTTTAGGACCCGAAAACAGTGAGTAATAGTCCACGAAACTGACCAGAATTGGCCAAAATTTTGAGTGTTGATGACGGACACGTAAACGCACCCCGGGGTTCGTCAGCCGTGAAAATAACATCGGGGCCCCAAAGCTGAGCAATAGTCCAGGAAACGGGCCAGAATCGACCCAAACTTCGAGTGTTGATGACTGACACGTAAGCACACCTTGGGGTTCAACAACCGTGGAAATCGCTTTGGGACCCCCAAAACGGTGAGTAATAGTCCACGAATCGGATCAGAATAGACAAAAACCGCGAGTGTTGATGACCGACACGTAAACGCACCCCGGGGTTCGTCAGTCGTGGAAATCACTTCAGGACGCCGAAACTGAGTAATAGTCCAAGAAACGGGCCAGAATCGGCCCAATTTGCGAGTGCTGATGACCGACACGTAAGGGCACCATGGGGTTCGACAACAATGGAAAGCGCTTTGGGACCCCAAAAGGGTGAGTAATAGTCCATGAAACGGGTCAGAACCGACAAAAACCGCGAGTGTTGATGACCGACACGTAAACGCGCCTAGGGTTCGTTAATTGTGGAAATCACTCTGGTACCCCAAAACAATGAGTAATAGTCCACGAAACGGGCCAGAATCGACCCAATCTGCGAGTGGTGATGACCGGCACGTAAATGCACCTTGGGGTTTGACAACCATGGAAATCACTTTGGGACCCCAAAACGGTGAGTAATAGTCCATGAAACGGGTCAGAATCGACAAAAACCGCGAGTGTTGATGACCGACACGTATACGCACCCCGGGGTCGTTAATCGTGGAAATCACTCTGGTAATAGTCCAAAACGGTGAGTAATAGTCCTTGAAACCGCGAAAGTGTTGATAAATGACACGAAACGCACTCGGGATCGCTAATCGTGGAAATCGCTTGGAACCCAAAACGCCGAGTAATAGGGCATGAAATGGACAAGAATCGCCAAAATTAGTCGTGGAAATTGCTTTGGGACCCAAAACAAAGAAATAGTCCATAAACGAAGTCAAGATAAAAACCGCGAGTGTGGATGACCGACACGTAAGCGCACCTTTGGGTTTGACAATCATGGAAATCGCTTAGCCCCAAAAGGTGAGTAATAGTCCACGAAGTGTGTCAGAATCGACAAAAACCGCGAGTACACGTAAACGCATCCCAGGGTTCGTTAATCGTGGAAATCGCCCTGGGAACCCAAAACAGTGAGTAATAGTCCACCAAACAGGCTAGAATCAGCCAAAACTGCGAGTATTGATGACTGACACGTAAATCGCTTCGGGACCCCAAAACGGTGAGTAATAGTCCATGAAACGGGTCCGAATTGCCAATACTGTGAGTGTTGACCGTGGACACGTAAACGCACCCCGGGGATCTTCAATCGTGGAAATCGCTTTGGGACCCTAAAACGCTGAGTAATAGCGCACGAAATGGACAAGAATCGGCCAAAATTGTGAGTGTTGATTACCAACACGTAAACGCACCCCGGGGTTCGGTAATCGTGGAAATCACTTCGGGACCCGAAAATGGTGAGTAATAGTCCAAGAAACCGACCAGAATTGGCCAAAATTGTTATTGTTGATGACCAACATCTAAACGCACTGGGGGTTCGACAACCATGGAGATCGCTTCGGGACCCCAAAATTGAGTAATAGTCCATGAAAGGGGTCAGAATCGAGAAAACCCGCGAGTGTTGATGACCGACACGTAAGCGCACCTTGGGGTTCGACAACCATGGAAATCGCTCTGGGACACCAAAACGGTGAGTAATAGTGCACGAAATGGGCAAGAATCAGGCAAAACTGCGAGTGTTGACACCCCGGGGTTCGATAACCACGGAAATCGCTTCAGGACCCCAAAATTGAGTAATAGTCCACGAAACGGGTCAGAATCGACAAAAACAGCGAGTGTTGATGACCGACACGTAAACGGACCCTGTGGTTCGTCAATCATGGAAATCACTTCGGGACCCCAAAATAGTGAGTAATACTCCACGAAACGGGCCAGAATCAGCCAAAACTACGAGTGTTAATGACCGACACGTAAACGCACCCCGGGGTTCGTTAGTCATGGAAATCACTTCGCGACCTCAAAACATTGATTAATAAGTGGAAACAGACCAGAAATGGCGAAAATGGTGAGTGTTGATGACTCACAAGTAAACGCACTCGGGTTCGCGTAAGCCCACTTTGTGGTTCGACAACCATGGAAATCGCCAGGACCCCAAAACGGTTAGTAATATTCCACGGAACAGTCAAGAATCGCATAAAACCGCGAGTACACGTGGACGCATCCCGTGGTTCGACAACCACGGAAATCGCTCGAACCCCAAAATTGAGTAATAGTCCACGCAAACAAAGAATCAGCCAAAATCAAGTATTGATGATCGACAGCGAATCGCTTCGGGACCCCAAAACGGTGAGTAATAGTCCATGAAACGGTCCGACCAATATCAGGAGTTGACTGTGGACACGAACGCAATCGGGATCTTCAATCGTGGAAATCGCTTGGGACCCCAAAATAGTGAGTAATAGTCCATGAAATGCATAAGAATCACCAAAATTGTGAGTGTTGATGACCAACATGAACGCACCCCTGGTTCATGATCGTCGGAAATCACTTTGAACCGAAAAGGGTGAGTAATAGTCCAAGAAAGGTTCGACAACAATGGAAATCGCCGGACCCCAAACCGAGTAATAGTCCATGAAACGGTTCAGCATCGGTAAAAACCGCGAGTGTGGATGACGGACACATAAGCGCACCTTGGTGTTCGACAGTCATGGAAATCGCTTTGGGACCCCAAAACAGTGAGTAATAGTCCACGAAACGTGTCAGAATCGACAAAAACCACGAGTGTTGATGATCGACAAGTAAACGCATCCCAGGGTTCATTAATCGTGGAAATCACCCCGGGACCCCAAAAAAGTGAGTAATAGTCCACAAAACAGGTGAATCAGCCAAAATCATGAAAGTGTTGATGACCGACACGAAGCCCACCTTGTGGTTCGACAACCATGGAAATCGCTGGGACCCCAAAACGTTAGTAATATTCCATTTAAACAGCAAGAATCGCCAAAATCATGAAAGTGTTGACACCCCGGGTTCGACAACCACGGAAATCGCCGGACCCCAAAATTGAGTAATAGTCCACTAAACGGGTCAATCCAAAAAAACAGCGAAGTTTTGACGACCGACCGTAAACACACCCCGTGGTTCATCAATCGTGGAAATCACTGCGGGACCCCAAAATAGTGAGTAATAGTCCATGAAACAGACAAGAATCAGCCAAAATTGTGAGTGTTGATGACCAACATGTAAACGCGCCCCTGGGTTCGTTAGTCGTGGAAATCACTTCGGGAACCGAAAAGGGTGGTAATAGTCCAAGAAACGGACGAGAATTGGCCAAAATTGTGAGTGTTGATGACTCACAAGTAAACGCACCCCGGGGTTCGACAACAATGGAAATTGCTTCGGGACCCCAAAACTGAGTAATAGTCCATCAAACGGGTCAGCATCGACAAAAACCGCGAGTGTGGATGACCGACACGTAGGCGCACCTTGGGGTTTGAAAATCATGGAAATCGCTTTGGGGCCCCAAAACGGTGAGTAATAGTCCACAAAACGTGTCAGAATCGACAATAACCGTGAGTGTTGATGATCGACACGTATACGCATCCTAGGGTTCGTTAATCATGGAAATTACCCCGGGACTCCAAAACAGTGAGTAATAGTCCACGAAACAGGCCACAATCGGCCAAAACTGCGAGTATTGATGACTGACACGTAAGTGCACCTTGGGGTTCAACAACTATGGAAATCGCTTCGGGACACCAAAACGGTGAGTAATAGTCCATGAAACGGGTCCGAATTGGCCAATAATGTGGGTGTTGACCGTGGACACGTAAACGCACCCCGGGGATCTTCAATCGTGGAAATCACTTTGGGACCCTAAAACGCTGAGTAATAGTGCACGAAATGGACAAGAATCGGCCAAAATTGTGAGTGTTGATTACCGACACGTAAACGCACCCCGGGGTTCGGTAATCGTGGAAATCACTTTGGGACCCGAAAATGGTTAATAATAGTCCAAGAAACCGACAAAATTGGCCAAAATTTTTATTGTTGATGACCAACATCTAAACGCACTGGGGGTTCGACAACCATGGAGATCGCTTCGGGACCCCAAAATTGAGTAATAGTCCATGAAACGGGTCAGAATCGAGAAAACCCGCGAGTGTTGATGACCGACACGTAAGCGCACCTTGGGGTTCGACAATCATGGAAATCGCTCTGGGACACCAAAACGGTGAGTAATAGTGGACGAAATGGGAAGAATCAGGCAAAACTGCGAGTGTTGACACCCCGGGGTTCGATAACCACGGAAATCGCTTCAGGACCCCAAAATTGAGTAATAGTCCATGAAACGGGTCAGATTCGACAAAAACAGCGAGTGTTGATGACCGACACGTAAACGCACCCCGTGGTTCGTCAATCGTGGAAATCACTCCGGGACCCCAAAATAGTGAGTAATACTCCACGAAACGGGCCAGAATCAGCCAAAACTACGAGTGTTAATGACCGACACGTAAACGCACCCCGGGGTTCGTTAGTCATGGAAATCACTTCGGGACGCGAAAACATTGACTAATAAGTGGAAACGGACCAGAAATGGCCAAAATGGTGAGTGTTGATGACTCACAAGTTAACGCACCCCGGGTTTCGACAACAATGGAAATCGCTTCGGGACCCCAAAACTGAGTAATAGTCCATGAAACAGGTCAGCATCGGTAAAAACCGCGAGTGTGGATGACCGACACATAAGCGCACCTTGGTGTTCGACAATATGGAAATCGCTTGGGACCCCAAACAATGAGTAATAGTCCACTAAATGTGTCGAATCGACAAAAACCACGAAAGTGTTGATGATCGACAAGTAAACGCATCCCGTGGTTCGTTAATCATGGAAATCAACCCGGACCCCAAAAAGTGAGTAATAGTCCACAAAAAACAGCAGAATCAGCCAAAATCGCGAAAGTGTTGATGACCGACACGTAAGCCCACCTTGTGGTTCGACGACCATGGAATCGCTGGGACCCCAAAACGGTGAGTAATATTCCACTAAACAGCAAGAATCGCCAAAATCGCGAAAGTGTTGACACCCCGGGTTCGACAACCACGAAACGCTTCGGGACCCCAAAGTTGAGTAATAGTCCACGAAACGGGTCAGAATCGACAAAAACAGCGAGTTTTGATGACCAACACGTAAACACACCCCGTGGTTCATCAATCGTGGAAATCACTCCGAGACCCAAAAAATAGTGAGTAATAGTCCACGAAACAGACAAGAATCGGCCAAAATTGTGAGTGTTGATGACCGACATGTAAACGCGCCCCGGGGTTCGTTAGTCGTGGAAATCACTTCGGGAACCGAAAAGGGTGGTAATAGTCCAAGAAATGGACCAGAATTGGCCAAAATTGTGAGTGTTGATGACTCACAAGTAAATGCACCACAGGGTTCGACAATAATGGAAATCGCTTCGGGACCCCAAAACTGAGTAATAGTCCATGAAACGGGTCAGCATCGACAAAAACCGCGAGTGTGGATGATCGACACGTAAGCGCACCTTGGGGTTTGACAATCATGGAAATCGCTTTGGGCCCCAAAATGGTGAGTAATAATCCACTAAACGTGTCGTAATCGACAAAAACCGCGAAAAGTTGATGATCGACACGATATATATCCTGTGGTTTGTTAATCATGGAAATCACCCCGACTCCAAACAAAGGAGTAATAGTCCACTAAACAGCCACATTCAGCCAAAACTGCGAGTATTGATGACCGACACGTAAGTGCACCTTGGGGTTCAACGACTATGGAAATCGCTTCGGGACCCCAAAACGGTGAGTAATAATCCATGAAACGGGTCAGAATTGGCCAATACTGTGAGTGTTGACCGTGGACACGTAAACGCACCCCGGGGATCTTCAATCGTGGAAATCAATTTGGGACCCTAAAACGCTGAGTAATAGTGCACGAAATGGACAAGAATCGGCCAAAATTGTGAGTGTGGATTACCGACACGTAAACGCACCCCGGTGTTCGGTAATCGTGGAAATCACTTCGGGACCCGAAAATGGTGAGTAATAGTCCAAGAAACCAACCAAAATTGGCCAAAATTGTTATTGTTGATGACCAACATCTAAACGCACAGGGGGTTCGACAACCATGGAGATCGCTTCGGGACCCCAAAATTGAGTAATAGTCCATGAAACGGGTCAGAATCGAGAAAATCCGCGAGTGTTGATGACCGACACGTAAGCGCACCTTGGGGTTCGAGAACCATGGAAATCACTCTAGGACCCCAAAACGGTGGGTAATAGTCCACGAAACGGGCAAGAATCAGCCAAAACTATGAGTGTTGACACCCCAGGGTTCGACAACAACGAAAATCGCTTCGGGACCCCAAAATTGAGTAATAGTCCATGAAACGGGTCAGAATCGACAAAAACAGCGAGTCTTGATGACCAACACATAAATGCATCCCGTGGTTCGTCAATCATGGAAATCACTCTGGGACCCCAAAATAGTGAGTAATACTCCACGAAACAGGCCAGAATCAGCCAAAACTACGAGTGTTAATGACCAACCCATAAACACACCCCGGGGTTCGATAGTCGTGGAAATCACTTCGGGACCCAAAAACAGCGACTAATAAGTGGAAACGGACTGAAATTGGCCAAAATGGTGAGTGTTGATGACTCACAAATAAATGCACCCCGGGGTTCGACAACAATGGAAATTGCTTCGGGACCCAAAAACTGAGTAATAGTCCATGAAACGGGTCAGCATCGATAAAAATCGTGAGTGTGGATGACCGACATGTAAGCGCACCTTGGGGTTCGACAATCATGGAAATCGCTTTGGGACCCCAAAACGGTGAGTAATAGTCCACAAAACGTGTCAGAATCGACCAAAACCGCGAGTGTTGATGATCGACACGTAAACGCATCCCAGGGTTTGTTAATCGTGGAAATCACCCCGGGACCCCAAAACAGTGGGTAATAGTCCACGAAACAGGCCAGAATCAGCCAAAACTGCGAGTATTGATGACTGACACGTAAGTGCACCTTGGGGGTTCAACAACTATGGAAATTGCTTCGGGACCCCAAAACAGTGAGTAATAGTCTATGAAATGGGTCAGAATTGGCCAAAACTGTGAGTGTTGACGATGGACACGTAAACGCACCCCGGGATTGTCAATCGTGGAAATCGCTCTGGGACCCCAAAATGCTGAGTAATAATGCACGAAACGGACAAGAATCGGCCAAAATTGTGAGTGTTGATGACCAACACGTAAACGCATGCCGGGGTTCGTTAATCGTGGAAATCACTTCGGGACCCGAAAATGGTGAATAATAGTCCAAGAAATGGACCAGAATTGGCCAAAATTGTGAGTGTTGATGAACGACATGTAAACGCACCCCGAGGTTCGACAACCATGGAAATCGCTTCGGGGCCCCAAAACTGAGTAATAGTCCATGAAACGGGTCAGAATCGGGAAAAACCGCGAGTGTTGATGACTGACACGCAAGCGCACCTGGGGGTTCGACAACCATGGAAATCGCTTTGGGATCCCAAAACTGTGAGTAGTAGTCCATGAAACGGTTCAGAATCGACAAAACCACGAGTGTTGATGACAAACACATAAATGCACCCCGAGGTTCGTTAATCGTGGAAATCGCTCTGGGATCCGAAAACAGTGAGTAATAGTCCATGAAACGGGTCAGAATCGACAAAAACCGATGTCGGGTGGTAGGTTCGACATATGCCAACGGATGGCTTATCATTGTGGGAGCCAGTACGACATCGCCGGTGCCTGGAAACGGGATAAGGCGAAGACATGCACGCCGCTAATCTTACCTGTGTTCGGGCTCTTCGTGGAGATAACACCCTAGTCCCGCTCGCTGGGTCTCCGTGATGATCACTAGATCAACAAGTAGCTACAAGAGGCTCCTTGAGTTGTTCGGTGAGAGGAGGAACAAGGGCAAGGCTAGCTCTTCTCTCCTTATGGTGGTGTCTAAAACTCTCGAGATCAACCTTGCATGGGTGTCCCGGGGCCGAGATAGGCCTACTCGGGGTACAATGGTAATCCGCTAGGTGCGGGCCCAGCCGCTGCTGTTCACGATCGCCGCCTTCTCCGCCGGGCTTCGGGCCCGCCAATGGTGGGTCCCGCCGCTTGCGCCCGCTGGTCGACAGCCGCCCCACCGCATGGGTATCTTGTCGGGCTGGTAATCGCTGCCTCGCCTAATGACGAGGGCTTTGTCGAGGTAAGCATGGCTACAAAGGCCGCCGCTTTGCGGGTCCCACTATAGCCTTACCGCCTCATTTTCTTATCGGAAAGCGCTTCGAGGGGGAGTAAGCCGTTATTGAAGCCGCCCGCCTTGACCGCTGGGGAGGCCGGGCCACCTTCGGATGTCTCTTCGACCAAGGCCCGCCACCGGAGCCGCATTTAGCCATCCGTCGTGGATGGCGTCATGATCCGCATGGCAACAGTGCCACGCCGGACGGGTGATGGCCGCCCCGTACGGCGTACTGTAGCCATGTACCTTCCGAGATTCGTGGGTGTTAGGGTTCGCTATAGCCACGCCCCGTCCCGTCACCGTTATGGGGTGGACTTTAGGATGCGGCCTTCGGCCGCCTGCTTCTTCGAGTCGGTCCTTCGTGGGCCTCCTTCTGGGAGTCGGTCTTTCATGGGCCAGCTTCTTGGAGTCGGTCGTTCATAGGCCGTCTTCTTGGAGTCGACCCGATCGTGGCGTCCTCCAAAGGTTGTTTTATGGCCGGGCCACCTTCTGCTAGCCGGCCTAGGTGATAAGCTGCCGGAGGAAGGCGGCCCCGTGTCTTAGGTGCTTCGAGGTCCGATCGGCCCGTTGTTTTCTCTAAGGGCCAAAGGGAGCCGGCTAGGCTACCCGTGGTCATTTACTCCGACAGTAGGCCCCAAAGCTGGTTGGGCTTCGCGACTAAAGGGAAATCTAGAAGCTCGGCCAGCTTCCTACCCCGAGGAGCCGGCAGCTAGGAGCCGGCCTTCCATGTGCGTGCCTTCTCGGCGAAGCCTCCTCAAAATTGGCGGAACCAGCGGGCGCTGGCCACCGAAGCGGCGGGCCGACCGCCTGCTTCGCCGCAAGGTGGCACCCTTCGGCTCGTAGGTCCTGCCAGCCCACGCGCATGACGGCACGCCGTCGCAGGCCGGGGCCCACCACTCCCGCGCCTCAGCCCGTGCGCGGATCTTCTGTGGGCCGAACCGACCGCACGTCTTTCGGTGGCGGTTCCCACTCGCCATCAAGGCGCTGAGCATCGTGGTGTCGGGGAGGGGCGAAGCTAATCCCACGCCTCGCGCCTCGCCTCCTCAGCCGGCCATGAGGCTATAAGTAGGGGCGGGAGGAGGAGCAGAGTCGTCAGACGCCGCCCGCCCGCCTCCTTCTTCTTCTTCGCTGTGGTAGCCTCGCCGTGTTCCCGCCGCCATCCATTCTTCCTCCCAGCGTGCCGCAGGCTTGCTGCCTCCGCTACGGGCGCTTTCGCCATCGCCAGCCGCCATGGTTCCAACGCCGAGCTCTTGGGACGGCTCCACCATCCGCGATTTACCACATTGAGTTTCTCCAAGACGCGCGGCCGCCGAGCGAGGATCTCGGTAAGTTCGCCGCTTAGCGAGGGAGATTTCGCCGGGCGCCGAGGAAGGCGAGCGAAAGTGATCATCTATCAAGATGCGTGATGCGCTGCATCGCCTCCCCGCAAGCGCTTCTTCCGGCGCTTTTGACTTCTACTAACTCCAGCCGCACCACCTCACCCCTAACATGGTGGTGCTGTTGTCGGCCTTCGCCTCTTTGTGCGAAGGCTTCTCGCGCCCTTCCCACCATCGAGCTATGGGGAGTTTTTAATTCCAAGCTCGGCACGATCGTCGCCGACGTGCCGGCTCCGTGCGGCGCATTCATCGCCATGAGGAGGTCCACCACCGACAACCCGTTCCCTTCTATCGCTCTGATCCAGTCGGTGAAGCTCTGGCAACGGTCTTACTTTTATGTAAAGAAGGTTGCCCCGAACGGTGACTATGTCAACTTGCCGGCTTACGTAGCAGGCCCGCCGGCTGGGAGGCCGGCTTCATGGTCCTACCGAGCCAGGTCGCTGACGCCGGCTGGAGCTGGAGCCATCACCTGACTTCGGGTGCTCATCCAGTCGGACCGCCGGGCCGGGCCCGACTTGATCGCCGCCTTCGTCGAGCGCCGGGTCCTTCCTTTCCAAGGCCGCCCTCATCTGATTTGTCAGATGAGCGGCCGCTTCGACCCAAGCCGGCTCAGGACCAGGGAGATGCCTCACGATGAGGTGTCTTACATGGTGAACTATATCGCCAACTGCAAGCTCAAGCCGGACTAGGAGTATGGCATGGCGCCATTCTCTCGCGCCAATCCACCACCCATGGTAAGTTTACTTTCTTTGTTTGTTGTCAACTTTTTCCGTGGACTTGACTAGTCGGTCTGTCCTCAATCAGAATCGCCTTCTTCATCCGTCGGCCGGTACCACGGGGCCGGAGCGCGAGTTTTGCCCCCGACCTCGAGGCGGACGATCCTGACGACGCCGACTTGGGGGCGGCCGCCCTAGACGACGACGCCGTGGGGGGCGGCGGCGAGACAGGCGGCTCCGGCTTCACTGCCGGCTTCGAAGATTGGCCCGATGATGACGAGACCGACCTCACTCCACATCGCCACCGTGTTCGACTTCATGGCGCCGCCCATCCGCAGGCCGCCACACAAGGCGGCGATCGAAGGCCGAGCAGCACCGACACCTTCTTCGTGGCCGGGCCGCAGAGGCCTAAGGTACCAAGGCAAGAACCAATGCCCGCCCGCAAGGTGGTAAAGCAGCCGCAGGCATCTCGGCGTAAGTTCTGGTCTTTACACAACTTTCTTTATTTTCTTCGGTTGATGTTCTTCTAAGTCTTGTCTCCTGTTTTGTCAATCAGGGCCCCGCTCACTCTTGAGGTGACTACCGCCGCCTCCATAGTCGGCGGAGCGGGAGGGTCTGCGGGCTCCCGTTGAATAGATCCCCGCGCCAAGCTTTAGGCGGCGACGGAGCGGAACTCGCGGGAAGTGCGGGAGGAACGGGAGGCAGAGGAGAGAAGGGCAGCCGCCGCCGAGCCGGCCCTGGAGACGACGGCGGAATCGGCCGAGCACAGGCCGACGCGGCGACCACGGCCCGGGCGGAGGCCGAGGCGGCAGAGAAGACGGCGGAGGCCCTGCGTGGCCAGCCTCCGCGGCTCATCATCCTCCTTCACTCCACGCCCCCGGACGTCCCGGAGCCCCCACCGGAGGAGATCAGCCGCGACCCACCGATGGCGGAGAGGGAGAAGGGCGACGTAGTCGTCCTGGAGGGAGAAGTGGTGCCGCCTCCGTCGGCCGGGGTCGGCCAAGGCGGCCAGCCCGAGGTGCCGTCTGAGCAGCTGACTACGCAGGCGGATCTTGTGGTCCTGTCGCCGGCTCGCCGTCATTCGGCGAGGGCGGCTTCAGAGCCGGATCCGCAGAGGGCGGCCGGCTCCAGCTCGTTGTCGCATGAACTGGAGTCGGCCACCGCTAGCTCGCCGGGGTGGACGCAAGGCGGTTGGACGGCTGCGCTGAACTTGGCGGCGCAAGATGTCCGTAGCCGGCTTCAGGCCCAAGCCACCGCGCTGCAGCAATGTACCCGAGAATTTCTCGCGACGCCGGCGGTCGTTCGGGTGAGTTCTCTTGTTCTTGATTTCTTTCCGTGGAGGCGCGCCAACCGCACTCCATCGGGTGTAGTCCCCGAAGTTCGAGCCACCGCTAGGCAAAGCGGTTTGGAACTTCTTCAAGACTTGTTTTATCGACTTGTTTTGCTTGCTTCCCCATCCTGCTTGCAGGATTACCACAACCTCCGTGCTGCTACCTTCAACTCCTGTGTCCGGAGGCGATAAGAGGGCCGCCGATCCAAGGAAAGCCGGGCGGTGTGTTTTTGTCTTTTCATCTCATGTGGGCGCGCTGCACCCACCGGGTGTAGTCCCCGAGATTCAGCCGATCACGAAAGCGCCGGGTCGGATCTTTCTTGCCGACTTCTTTCTTGACTTCTTCTTTCCATGCTGGCAAGAGCCAACGCTGACTTGAGGCAGCAACTGGGTGTGGTGCAGACGGCCCTTCGCACCAAGGAGGGCAAGCTCAATGCCTTTGCTCAGGAGCATGACCGCCTGGCAAAGAGACTGGCCGACCAGGAGGAAAGCCACCAAGCGGCCCTGAAGGCGGCCCAGGATAGCGAGGCCGCCCTCAAAGCCGAATTCGAGACCGAGGCGGCGGGCTGGGCCGAGGCAAGGCAAGCTCTGAGCGAAGGCTACGGCCGTGTCGAGGACTTGGTTGATAGTAGGCCTTCTTCTTCTTCACTCTTTGCTTGTCCTTGCAAGTCGGCTTATCTCCTGACTTGCTCTTTTCTTTCTTCTTTGTGAAGAGTACTTTCCTGGCCATTCTGTTGCCGCCAACCAGGCCATCAAAGCCCACCGTGAAGCTCGCTGGTAGGCTGGGGTTGAGATCGCTACCGATGCCAACCGTCGCTTGAGGAGCAGCTGGCGATCGAGGTTCGCCCACCGCCTACCGTGATGCTCCGGCGGTTTCAAAGTGTCGGGCATGTGTGCTGGCCGCCCTTGGCCCGGGCGAGGTAATTCTCGCACTTCAGCCGTATTTCCAATCGGCTGGAGGTAGCCGCTGGCCGCTTTGAGGCTCGGAAGGCTTTAGCAGCTCGATCCGCGCCGCCAGCGCTAGAGTTCGTCCGGCTTGGTACCTGGCTGAACTTGGATCAGCCACGACTTGGCGCAGGAGGCCAACGAGGAGTGGGGCGGTGCGGGCCGCAATCATCCAGCATAAGCTTTGGCGACGCCGACTTCACCGACACCAGCGCCTTTGCTCCTGAGGTGAACGAGGATGGCGTCGCGCCGCCAGAGGACTAGTTCGGGCTGAACCCGGCCTACGGCGAGGACTCGGCGGAGGAGATTGACTCCAACGATGAGGGCGAGGAGGAGGAGGAAGACAGCGAAGATACTGAGCCGGATGTCAGAGCAGCCGGCCAGCCTCACCGACCTGTTCCAAAGAACGAGGCGCGCTGAATGCTCTCGCTCACCAGCGATTTACGAGGCTGAAACTCGCCAGCCGGCCACTCCTCCAGCCGACACCGCTGTCTCCACCATTCTTCCTAAGGCTCCAGGCGCTCCCTCGGCTTGACTTACCGTTTTATTTTCCTACTAGTCACTCTTTGGAAAAATTTGTTATTTTGCGCAATTCCACCCACTGGGGTGTATTCAAACTTCGTTGAATGTCGGCCTTTCTAAGGCTTTGGGTGTAAATATTATTATGCATGTGCTTGGCTTCCATTCCGACTTGCTTTTTATCTTTCAATTTTCTTCCTTGCCGCCTTCCCTTGGTTGCCGCTTTTCCCAATGGACAGCCGCCTGGCAATTGCGGGCCGGGTAAGGAATTCAGCAGTCTGGGAAGGCAAAGGTTCGAGCTTTCTTAGATCTTGGCAGAGTAGGAAAGGAAGCCGGCCAGCTGACTGCTTCGATAGTCGGTTGGCGAGGGGGGAAGCCGGCTTGCGTTATGTGAGTTCATTAGTCCTTAGCCGTTTTTCATGTGGGCATCCTTTCCGCCTTTAGCTCTTGTTAGTCGGGCTGCTGATTCTTCGAGCTGTGACTTTCGCAAGAAAGGGCTTGGGTGCCGCCACATTACTTGTCTGACTGCTGGTAGAACTTGGACATAACTCAAGGCGGCAAGTCCCCGGGCCAACTAGTCGAACCCGGTGCCGGACGGAGAAAGTAAATGCAGTGGGGTTACCATGGGTGTTATACCCGGCATACGTAGATAAAATAGGGTAGTCCCCGAGAACTCCTCGGGGGCCCGTTGTCTCATACTTAATACAAAAGGTAGCGTGATACATACCGCATTTCAACCGTAAAATCTTCAAGAAGATTGGCGTCCACGGGCGCCCGACTCCTAGCCGAGTCGCCTTCTTGCGCCTTCGCTTCAAGGCCGATTGGGTAATAGGAGTCGCTTCCCGAGCCCGGCCGATGATTTAAGGGGCCTTCCTAAGGGGCCGAGAGTTAGGCCGGCCGGTTGTTCACTGGATCAGCCGGAGTACAAGGTCTCCTCTTGAAAGTTCTTGGCTTCACTCTCCGATCGTGGTAACGGCATAGTCCTTGCCGGTAGATGGCGGACCGGCAGAGGGCTAACAGCCGCTTTCTTCCAAAGAAGTCGACACCGCCTTCTCTTGCTTCCTTGGCCTCCGCCTGCGGTACATGGTGACTCGAGGTGAGTCGAACTTGATGTCAGTTGGAATGACAGCCTCAGCACCATATACAAGGAAGAAGGGGGTGAAGCCGGTCGATTTGTTAGGAGTAGTGCGCAGACTCCAGAGGATGGCCGGCAACTCGTCGAGCCAGCAGCCGGCCGAACGCTCCAATGGCACGACTAGTCGGGGCTTGATGCCAGAGAGGATGAGGCCGTTTGCTCGCTCGACTTGGCCGTTTGACTGCGGGTGGGCAATGGACGCTAAGTCCAATCGGATGCCCTGTGTCACGGAGAAACGTGCCAATGCTCCCTTGGCGAAATTTGTGCCATTGTCGATGATGCTGCTATGTGGTATGCCGTACCGGGTTGTAATGTCGGCAATGAATGTCACAGCAGTCAGCCCATTCAGTTTCTTGATCGGCTTTGCTTCAATCCAGTTGGTAAATTTGTCTACGGCGACAAGCAGATGTGTCATGCCGCCGCGCGCTGTCTTGAATCGTCCAACCATGTCCAGTCCCTAGACGGCAAAGGGCCAAGTGATGGGGATGGTCTTGAGTGCAGAAGCCGGTAGGTGTTGCTTGGAGCCGAAGACTTGGCACCCTTTGCAGTGTTTGACTAGTTCCTTGGCGTCCTCCAATGCAGTCGGCCAGAAAAATCCATGGCGAAAGCTCTTGGCGATTTAGCGCCTCTAGAGGCGGCATGGTGGCCGTGATTCGCTTTGGTGGATGTCTTTAGGATTGCTATGCCCTTCTCTTGCTCGACGCAAAGACCGAAGACTCGTAGCGCCGCGCCTAACTAGCTCTTGATTCATTATTGTGTAGGCTCCGCCGGGCGTTGACTTGTCTCGCCGAGATCTCGCTACCGGTAGTTCTCCATTCACCGTAAACCGGAGGATGGGCCGCCCATGAAGGAGCTGTGATTTCTTCGATCGCCAAGACGGCTACTACAACTAGGGTGGGCGGGCTGGGTTGTGAGGAGTTGAGTCGGCTCACCGGTGTGCCATCGCAGCCCCCAGCCGGGTTTGACTATGGCGCCCCCCGCCAGTTCGACTATGGCAGTCCCCGAGCCGCCCGCTTAAGTCCTGTGGTCACCGCCTCGTCCCTCAAGTCGGATCCGATCGCTGTGGTCAGCGCACGAAGATGAAACTAGATTCTCGAGACCGCTGATGATGGCTTGAAGAGGCGCTGAGGGCGACGCCGTTGGTATAGCTTGTCGGTGGAGCCTATTCGCGCTGTGGCATCTCGCTGTTTCATTACTTGCTCGAGGCACGGAAGGAACTCGCACCTCGAAATATCTCGCCGAGCTGCCGGACAAGGAAACAAGAGTCGCCATGTTTGCGCCCTGGCATCCAAGTCGCCGGATGATTGCCGTACCACTAGGTCCGAGTCGCCATAACACGTGATCCGCGGATGCCGAGTTCCTTGGCCACCGGAGTCTGTATGAGCGCCAGACTCGCCACATTGTTGGAGGCGGCAAAGTGGATTTGCAATGTGTATCTGAGTTTGTCGCCTTGGGAGAGGTGGAGGACGATGCGGCCCCAAGCCGGTGCGCATCTTGATCTCACAAAATGCATCCGCCAATGAGTGGAGTCCGGTCGGCGGCAGTAATCGGGTCTCGCCCCACGATCAGAAGTCAGCTAGTGCTTGGGACTTGATGGCAAAGGGGTTGATAGTAGATTGTAAGGAGCCAGCAAGAATGGCCCATTTCGCCACTGCCGGATGCATCCCGGCTGCCTATGATCTCGCAAGCGGGCAAAGGTATACGTCCGTGATGGGATGTTATTGAAAGTAGGGCTTGAGTTTCTTGGAGGCGAAGTACACAACATAGCACATTTTCTGATAGTGCGGGTAGTTCTGCTTTGAGGTGGATAACACTTCGCTCAAATAATGCCCCTTTATTCTTGCTGCATTAAACCATATGTGGCAATAGAGCCATGTGATTAGGCCCAACTTAGAATTCTCCTTAGCATCAATAAACCCTAGATGATAAACCCAACATAGGTGGCAATAGAGCCAAGTGATTAGTGCCAAGTGATTAGGCCCAACCTAGGGTGCCTCGGCATCGATAAACCCTAAATGATGAAAACTTAACTTGGCTGCCCCGGATGCCTCGGTGTCGATGAGAACCTAAATGATGTATGCTTAGGCTTTTAGGGTGCCTCGCGCCGACAAACCCTAAATGATGAAAGCTTAGGCTTTAGGGTGCCTCAAATACGACAAACCCTAAATGATGAGACAATGATCTTGTTCCTTGACAATAACCAACTTTTTGACCAAACTTTTTTTCCTATTTAGAGCGTAAACATGGGCCACAACGATGAGGCCGGTGGTTCGGCGGCAAGCACCTGGAGCTGTCCCAGAGATGGAGGAACAACTCACCGCTATGAGGACGCCATGAAGACACCGATCCTCGACTACACAACCCCTAGGGCGCTGGGATGACACCACCGATGAAAGCCGCCGAGGATGCCACCATCGATGATGGCGGTGCACACACGATGGCAGCCAACCAAAGAAGCAAAGGAATGACCGGCGCCCGAATGCGCTCCGCACCCTCAAGGAGGAATTCACTCGCCAGGGAGGAAAAGGGTTCCCGTCCAGAACAAATCTCCGGACGACGGTGCACCTCGCCCCACGGTGGGCGCCAAATGTCGGGGTTGGTGCGCATATGCCAACGGATGGCTTATCATGGTGGGGGCGAGTAGAACGTCAGCCGGTGCTCGAACGGATGAGGCGCAGACATGCGCACCGGCGATCTTACCCAGCTTCGGGCTCTCCTGCTAGATAACACCCCATCGCTTCTCAAGGGTCTCCGCATGATCACTATGGCTAAAAGGTTACAAGGGTGCTCCTAGAGTTGTATCGGAGGAAGGAGGAGCTAGGCTGGCTCTCTCTCCCTTGTCTATGTGTCTAACTCTCTCAAGGGCCGAACCTTTGCATGGGTGCTCCGGGTTTATATAGGCCTACCCTCGGGGTACAATAGTAATCTGATCGGGCGGGCCCCAGCCGCCGGTCTCTCACACCGCCGCCCTTCCCGCCGCTTCGGGGCCCGGCCGACCGGTGGGTCCCGTGACACGTGCGTAACATCTGCAGCACTTTGATGACGCAGCTCGGTCATGGGGTCATGGGAACAAAGGCCGCCGCCCGTCAGCGATCACCGCCGCCACTCCCCATCCAATGTGGCTTATGGCTTGTGGGCCTCGCGGGAGGCGGCCGACCGAGGAGGCCGACTTCACAGGCCGCCTTCGACATTCTCGCCATCTTTGTTTCTCCCATCGCTGTGTGGCCTCGGATCTCGGGCCGCACAGCCGGGCGTCAGGCATAGTGCGCCGCAGACCGTGGTCGAGGTCAGGAGGCATGGCAACAGGCCGCCACCACCGGAGATCTCCCGCGATACGGCTCATCAGAGCTATGCCTATCCTCGAGGCCGGAAGGGACGGCCACGCCGGGCCGTGCCTCGCATCGGTCCTCGTGAAAGGTCGCGGTCGACTCTCATAGTCGGCACTTATGGAGGCTGCAAGCCGAGTCGGCTTGCTTTAAAGTCGCCGTCTGGGACTCGGCCTTCGGAGATCGCCTCGACTCGGCCTTCCAAGGTCGCCGCTGAACTCGCCAGAGGGCGCTGCCTGCCCCGATGTCTTGAAAGATCCCGGTCCCGGTCGGCCTACCCGCGGCCCATTATCCGGCAAAGAGTCCCCGGTTGGTGGACTGCTGGCGCTTCCTTGTGGGGCTCCAACAATTTCATCTTCCCGCGCCGACTCGAGACTCGGTCGCCGCTTTTGGGCCGACTTGTCAAGTCGGGCTCTTCAAACAGGGGCCATTATTCGTAAGTCGCAGCGGAAAACAGCGGCGATTGATATGCTTTCGCCGCCATCGAGACGGTCCTATCGCTGCGCGCCACGGGGAGGATAGTTCGCTTACCCACGCTGCGGACGGACGGGCCGCCAGAGGGGCTCGCCACTACCGCTACGGCTTCCGGCGGATCCGCCGTTGCTGCGGACGGTTATATCCCCACGCTGTTATCGCGCAGAACTTCGGGGTAAATCATGGGCGGCATGGGGCCTCGGGCGCAGTTAATCCCACGTCCGCCCCCTCGCCTCAGCCCGTAGGGCTATAAATATGGGAGGAGCGGGCGGCACCGCGGCACACCCTCTCCCCGCCTCCCGCTTCTTCTTCTTCCTCCGCGAGCCGAAGCATCCTCTCCCGCCGGAGATGAGTTTTCCTCCGCCGCACCCCCACCTCGCGCCCGCGTGGGATGGCTTCAGACGCGGAGGCGGAGCACATCGAAGCCCGCCGACTGCTGCCTCCCGAGCGCGACCTGGTGCACGCCTGCCCCGCCGGGCGGAGAGATCCGCCCGCACGGAGGAGAGCGAAGCGGTCATCTTCCACTGCACCTAACGCGCTGGTTAGCTTCCCGCGAGCGGGTTCTTCCGCTGCCTCGGAGTTCCACAAGCTTCACCGCACCACCTCACCCCAAACGCGGTGGTGCTTTTCGCTTTCGCCACTGCGCGAAGGCTACATCGGCGCTCTCCCACCTCGAGCTGTCGGGGAGTTTTTCTTCAAAACTCGGCATTGTGCCACCGCACGCCGCTCAAGGCGGCACCTACATCGCGGTGTGGCGCCGACGGCCGACAATCCTTTCCTCCCATCCTGCTGGTGAAGTCGGTGAAGATGTGGCAGAAATCTTACTTATGTGAAGAACATCTCCATCGACGGCGATCGGGTCAATCTGCCGCCTTCGACCCCGAGCCTCGACCGCAGGCTTTCCAGCTGGTCCCACCGTCCAAGTAATCTCGCCTCCGAGCCGACTCTGCGTGGCGCGACCGGTTCTCGCAGCAGCCGGAGGGGCTGTCCGCCCGATCTTCGCCGCCTTCGCGGGCGCGCCGAGTCCTCCCGCCTGTGGCCGGGCCTCACTCATCTGCCGATGAGCGCCGCCACGATCCAAGCCGCCTCAGGCACCAAGGAGATGCCCCTGGGAGGTGGCGAACTTGGTGAACTACATCGCGACCGCGAAGTTCACGGAGAATCGCAGTTCGGCAAGGAGCCGATCGCGCCGACAACCCTCCAATGGTAAGTCGCGCCCTTCAGTAGCTTGATCCTTGCAGCCGACTCGCCTCTAATCATTGTTGGTTTCTTCGGCAGAACCTCACGGCGCCGCAGCCGGGCGCCATAAGAGAGCCCCGCGACACGCCCCAGATCGCGAGGACAGCGACGCCGACGACCCCGACTTGGGGCGGCGGCGCTGAGGCCGACGCCAAGGCGGCAGAGAGGGCGGACGGCGGCTCAGCCGCCGGGCGATTTTCGCCGATCGGCCCGAGGACGACGCCGACGCGGAAGTCGCCCCGCCGCCAGCCGAGGGCCCTCCGCCCAAGTCGGCGCGAAGAGACGCCACGCTGGCCGAAGCGCTACCGCGGCAAGGAAGCTCAGGGGCCGCCGCCGACTAAGCGGGAGGAGGCGGCCTCAAGGCCAACCGCTCAAAGGAAGTGAGAAGGCCGCCGCTAGTTTCTCGTAAGTCCTTTTACTCTTTTCATTTTCTTTGCCGGATCTTATCCAGTCTTCCTTGATTCTCCTTGCTTGATCTTCTTTTTCGCCTTTGGCGATTTCTTTCCCGCCATTCGCAGCCGCCCCTCCGCCATCGAGGCGCTCGGGAGGAGCGGCGGGCGGCGGTGAAGTGATTGCCGCCAATGCCCCCGAACCATCGACGAGAAGCTTCGAGCATCGGGCTCGCTTCGCCCCGCCACCGCTCGCCGCGCGTTTTCAGCGTGCCGGTGCCCAAGTGGTTGCCGCCATGTGGCCGGACGCCGGGTTTTCGACCGCCAATGGACCGCCGACCGGATGGAGGTCGCCGTCCGCTTTGAGGCTTGAAGGGCTCTCAAGACGGGCCGGAGCACGCCGAGCCTTGGAGTTCGTGGAAGGGTTGGTATCCGGCTGACCTGACCGTCGCCGCATTCCGCCGAGGCCAAAGCTGAGATGGAGGCCGCAGAAGGCGCCCTTCTCAAGCGCGCGGCGGCCATCGCCGAGTACACGGACACCAGCGCCTTCGTGCCCGAGCGGACTGAAGGCGGCGAGGAGGCACCGCCGGACTGGTTCGGGATGAACCCAGAGTACGAGGAGGACTCGGCGGAGGTGATCGACTCCAGCGCCGAGGAGGAGGACGAGTCGGAGGACGGAGGCGAGGAGGAGGCGCCAGAAGACGAAGCAGGCGGCCAGCCTCAGCCTCTACCAAGGCCCAAAGAACGAGCCACAGCAGGACAAGGCGCATCGCCACGGAGGCGATTAGGCTGAGACCGCCCCACCGATCGCCCAAGATCCGACACCGCCGTCACCTCCGATCCTCCGGCCCCGGAGGCTGCCTCCTAGATTGCTTCTATTTATCTGTCTTTTTTAACTTTTTGCAAGACTTGTTAGATTCGAACAATTCCACCCACGGGGTGTGTCCTGAATTCTTATTCGGTGATTCGGCCGAGGGCCTATGTAAATATTTTATCTAATTTCTGCCTTTCCTTGCTTATTGCTCCTTAGACTTTTTCCTTTGCCACTGTCACGCCCTCGATGCGGCTATATCTCCCACGTGTCGAAGCACGACTTAGAGGCATAACCGCATTGAAAGCAATGTCGCAAGTGAGGTAATCTTCACACAACCCATGTAATACATAAGGGAAAAAGATACATAGTTGGCTTACAATCGCCACTTCACACAATTACATGAATAAAGCATTACATCATACAGATACAATCAAGGTCCGACTACGGAACCAAAATAAAAGAAGAACCCCAAATGCATAAAGGACCTCGATCGACCCCAACCGGGCTCCACCATCGACCAACTAGAACGAAACAACACAAAGGGCAAGATCTTCATCGAGCTCCTCCTTGAGCTGGAATGCGCCACCGCTCGGAACATAGGCACCGCAAACTGGTTTTGAAGTATCCGTGAGCCACGAGGACTCAGAATCTCGCACCCGAGATCAAGACTATTTAAGCTTATGGGTAAGGTAAAGGCATGAGGTGGAGCTGCAGCAAGTTTACTAGCATAAATGGCGGCTAACATACGCAAATGAGAGCGAGAAGAGAAGGCAAAGCACGGTCGGTAAAAGTATGATCAAGAAGTGATCCTATAGCAACCTACGCCAAGCATAACTCCAACATCAGAGTTCACTTCCTGACTCACGGAAAGAGACCATCACGGTTACACACACGGTTGATGTATTTTAATTAAGGTCAACTTCAGTTGTCTACAACCGGACGCTAACAAATTCCCATCTGCCCATAACCGCATGGCACGGCTTTCAAAGTTCAAATCCTCGCAGGGTGTCCCAACTTAGCCCATGACAAGCTCTCACGGTCAACGGAGGAATAGACCTCCACCCAAGACATCCGATCAGACTCGTATCCCGCACAACAAGACATTTCGACAGGTAAAACTAAACCAGCAACACCGCCCAATGTGCCGACAAACCCGATAGGAGCTGCACATATCTCTTTCTCGTGGCACACCAGATGAGTCTAGCTACGAGTAAAACCAACCTCAAGTTTCTCGAGGTGGCCTCAAGCAGTAGCTCGGTTCGACCAACACTCAGAGGAGCACCGCCCGGGGTTAAATAAAGATGACCCTCGGCTCCGAAACCCAAGGGAAAAAGGGCTAGGTGAGGCAAATGGTAAAACCAATGTTGGGCATTGCCGGAGAAGCTTTACTTAAGGCGAATCGTCAAGGGGTTCCTATTATAGCCCAACCGTAAGGGACGCAAAATCCGGGAACATAACACCGATATGACGGAAACTAGGGCGGCAAGAGGAACAAAACACTGCATAAGGCCGAGCCTTCCACCCTTTACCAAATATATAGATGCTTTAATTAAATAAGGTATATTGTGATATCCCAACAAGTAAACATGTTCAAACAAGGAACAACATCTCCATGTTCCAACAAGGAACAAACTTCAATCTTCACCGCAACTAACAACGCTATAAGAGGGCTGAGCAAAGCGGTAACATAGCCAAACAACGGTTTGCTAGGAATGGTGTCAAAGGTTAGAGGTTTGACATGGCAATTTGGGAGGCCGACAAGCAAATGGTAGGCATCGAGCATTGGCATAGCAAAAGAGCGAGCAAACTAGCATAGCAAAGATAGTAGTGATTTCGAGGGTATGATCATCTTGCCCGAGATCCCGCAAGGAAGAAGAACGATTCCATGAAGAAGACAAACGGACGAAGTCGAACGAATCCTCACAACTCCGAACGAAACCGGTTAACGAGAAGCAAACAACATAGTAAACACACAAGCATAATCATGGCCTGATGCGCAGACAAATATGATGCATGTCCGGTTTAATGAGGCATGGCATGGCAAAATGCAACAAACAACACTTCAAATTAAGTGGAGCTCAATATGCAACGAGTTGCATATTGACGGAACACCACATCAATTATTTAGTTCTCTCTCGGTTATGAACAAGACAAGATTAAATGTTGGTTAACATGGCAAGGGGTGAAGCATAACAAAACTATATCATCTAAACAATTTAAATGGGGCCGGATATTAAAACAACAAATCCGGTAAATCCCCATATGCATTTAGCAATTTAATGCAACAACAAGTTTTAAACATTTTAATGTTGTTATCATGATGCGGATGACATGAACAAGTTTTATGCAATTTTTTATGAAAATGTTGACATGAGCATGATATGAAGCATTTGTCGCCATGGCGGAACAAAAAGGGTGCCACGGCGGCTAAACGAAAAGGGTGCCACGGCGGCTAAACGGAAATGGTGCCACGGCAATATTCGATGATCCGGCAACCTCGAGATGTCGGTGCAAAAGAAAGTGTGGGTGAGCGGTGATGCAAAGATGGTGGGGTGATCCCGGATACCGGTTCCCACGGTCGGTGGCATGGCAAAAGAGGGCGCCGCCAGACAATTCGATCACGGTGCAAAACTCGAGCATCTCATAACCAAGCATGCATTCGCTCACGGGCGCCGCCTCGTGTTATACCTTCAAGCGGCGCTTCGGGCGGTTCGCTTCAGAGAGGGAAGTAGTTGTACACGGCGAGCGGAAGTCGTTGTTCACGGGCGACGGTAGTTGTACACGGCGCCGGTAGAGGAAGTCGCCGCTCGCTTCGTAGTCGCATATGTCGGGCGGTAGTGGAAGTAGTTGTACACATCTCAAGAGGGACTTGACGATCCGGCGTCTCCGGGTCGACGGTAGTGGTACACGGTCATCGGGCGACGGTAGTGGTACACGACGTAGACTAACTTGACGAGTCGCCGCTGCCCCGGCATTTTTTGCGAATCCCGCAGCGGCGGTAGAGGTTCACTTGGGGGTTTTCAAGGGTCATCGCTGCACTTGCCGTGCCACTTCTGAAGGTGACCCAAGGCGATTTGACGACGGTGCTAACCACGTAGATGCATCGATGGTGCTTGGAGGCAGCAGCAGGCAGGAGGGCGACGAGGTCAACGGAAACAGCGGCTAGGCCGAGCAGGACGAGCGGTGGCGGCCGGACCAGGAGGTTGGAGGCGCTGGGGACGGCGAGCTCCAGCAGATCCAGCCGGGCGGGTCGCGCAGGCGGGCGCAGGCGAGGCGGCTTGCAGAGCAGCAGCAAGGCTGCTGCTGGGCGCACAGCAGAGGAGGGGGGTCGCCGGGCGCTGGCTGGATCCGCGGGCGGTGGCCCACGGTCACGGGAGCAGAGGTGTAGGGCGGCGCAGAAGTGAGCCTGGGCGCTGGAGGCTGGCGGCGACACACATGTGGCTGCAGGCCAAGCACGACGCAGGAGGCGCAGGAGGCGACGCCGGTGAGGGCTCACTGGTGGCTGGCCGGGCGAGGGGGGAGAGGCAGGAGGCAAGGAGGCCGGCCCGAGGAGGGGGTAGGGCTGGGCGGCCGGGTGCTCGAGGAGGCCGACGGCGAGGCAAGGGACGCAGGGGCAGGAGGAAGACAGGCGCGGGGCAAGGCTGTGGCCAAGCGGAGGAGGAGGGCGGAGGGAAGCAGGAGGGGATCGAGGAGAGAGGGGTTCGAGCGAGGGAGATGGGATCGGGCCGAGCGAGGGGCAAAGGACGGCGCCGAGGGGAAACGGAGGGAGAGATGGAGATCGAACGAGGGGCTAGGGTTAGGTGCGGCCGGGGTCTGGTCGGGCCTGAGAGGCCGGTTGGGTCGGCCCAGGTGGGAGGATGGGAGTGGCCAGAGGCCTGGCTGGGCCTCTCTTCTCACCCTCCTATTCTTCTCCATTTACAAGAAAAAAACAGAAAAGAGAAAGAAGAGAAAGAGAAGGTAGGGGTGGACTCTGGGTATGGGGATAGTTTTTCACGGACACAGAAAAATGTGCACGGTCCGGAAAATAAAAAAAAAAGGTCAAGTTGAAAGATTAAATTCAAATTCCTTTGAATTTAATTCAAAAGGTTTGAGCTAGGATAGGTTTTTCGAAGTGCCCAAAAATGTTGAGAAAATAGGTGGAGCTCCGGAAAATGATGAAAGGACATATGGCAAAGTTAGAGGCCAAGAGTTGAAATAATTAAAAGGCTTTGGAATTTGCAAGTGTGTTAATGGGTGAACTCCAGAGAATGGAATTATTTTATAATAGCTCCACTAATATCGGGAGGATATATTATAAAGAGAAATCACCATCGTGAATATCCTCGATTTAAATAGATCAACGATCTATGCAATTTATTTAGATGAGGTTTTAAAATTAAATGACATGATGGCATGATGACATGATGCAATGCAACAAGCAAATAAAACACACGCTAAACTCGAATAGCTGGAAGTCTTCAAGCTCCGTCTCGGGCGCTACAACACTCCACCATTATGAGAGGATCTCGCCCCGAGATCTAGAATGGCACCGAGGGAAAACGGAAGAGGACGAGAAGAGGTAAAACCAAGTTGCTTTTTGACTAACTAGTGAAACCAATTAACCTTGAGAGGTTGAGCAATTTAAAAGAAAGAATACAACAGAGATGAACAAGATTGCAAACAATCCGTTAGAAAAGAGGAACAAGCAACATTACGAGAATTTGAAGGTTGCCAAGACATGAATCGAGAGTTTAATGGACAAGATAGAATTCAAAACCACTGCAGTTAAAACAAGATGGGAGAGGAAAAGATTGAAATAATTTGGGCAGCACTTCGACTGAAAGAAGGAAAACTTGATAAGATGAAAAGACCTTGAAGAGATGACACAACACCAAGTTAATGGATAAGCAAGAAAAGAAAACGATCCTCACCAAACGAGGTGATGTGAAGAGCATAACATCACAATGCCTCCGTAAGAAAGAATAGAAGTAGATCATTGGAATAAAGGGACGGAGAAGAAAATGACAACTTCGCCATTTAATGAGCTTGGAAAGCACCTTTCAAGAAGATTATAACGGAGTTGTTGGAAAACCAACAACGAAAAAGAATAAGCTTGTAGTGGGCTTATGGAAACATCTCAACATTATGAGGTGACAACCGGCCACTAACGGAAACAATTGCTTGCTTGAGATTAACGAAGAGATGAAAACTTTGAGAAGGGAATTAAATCCTTGATGAACCATCATGTAGAACCTCCATGAAGAACTCCGGTAAACAAAAGGAATGAAAAGAAAGAGAAATTGAAAACACAAGGTGAATCCTTGCAATGATTTAGATGGATCTCCGAAATGATTGGAGCTCGGAACTCCGGGAAAAGAAAAAGATGAAACACTAGAACCGAGAATTACTTCATCATGAATAATCTCCGGAAGAAAAGAATTGAATTTACTTGATGAAACAAAAATAAGAATTACATTATGCTCATCCTTCACCAATTAAATTGATGACAAGCAATGGATTTGGCATACTACTTATTCCCGTAGAAAGGATTAATAGAGATATGGCGTACTTGAGAAGGTATTAATGGAACCACCGGTGAGATTTGGAGAACGAGAGCTGAAAGCTGAGAATGAGTAGTATTTAGAAATGATGGCCTTCGGAGGAAACAAATGTAAACAACTCATGAAATGCTCCGGATGGGTGAAAAGATTCTCATAATCGAAAACAATTATGAGAGGATGGCAACAAACTAGCACCATGAATCTTGAAGAGAATAGAGCAAGATTAAAGAGAAACTCTTCTTCGGTCTTCAAATGTTGAGAATGATGACGAGAAACACCACCGAGAATTATTGAGGCACACCGGAAGAATCAAAAGCGAAGAGGTTGAGCCAACTATGAAAAGAATTTGAAAGATCTTGGAGAAAAGCATTTGACTGATGATAACTCATTCTTACGTCAAACTTGGAGAAGAATTTAGGATAGCTCTGGGAAAATAGAAGAGTCAGGTAAGATCCTGGTAATAGACCTGTGGGTTAGGGCCCACTCAAAAGAAAACACCGTTGAACAATTTTGAAGAGAGATTTGCACCGGTTGAATTAAATGACTTGAATGAGATAACAATCTCCAAATGGCTTGAACGGATTAAGAATGGAAACACAAATCTTCGAGATATCTTGAGCACTCCGGAATAACAAATAGCGAGAAGTAGAATGATAATGAGGTGCACCAGTATGAAAAGACATTGAAATGTGGAAAAAAAGTATGATCAACAAAACTTGACTTGAATCCACCGGAGAAGAAAAAAGAATGAGGAATGACGAAATAGAAACTGTTGAGCATCTTCATGAAAAGAATGAAGAGACTTCACATGAATAAATGGATACTTGATTGAGAAATCTGAGTCCTTGAAGAAAAGGGTGGTGGGCGGAAAACAAAGGCAACTTGGAGACGGATGAAACAAACACCGTTGAGAATAAATGATAATTGGTCTTGCTGATGTTGAAGTGATCGGATCCACTTGAAGAGAAACACGCCGTAGAAAAGGATTGACATGACAATCTCGATTGTTGAGAAGGATTGGTATTCACATCGGAGTATGAGAACACCATTTCGGAAAGGTATGGAATCAACACTTGACATTGAAGCAACTCAATACCACAAATAAAACAAAACAAAGGATTGGCTTGTAGAATAAGCCGAACAAACATATGATAGAGATTTCGTCCAAGTTTTCGTGGTGGGGCCTACACGGCTCAATCAGACACAGCACCATCATGTACAAGGCAAGGCACATGACATACGAAGCGCCCCGAGTCGGCATAGCCAAGGACTCTTTAAGACACAACGAGACCATCAGAAACCAACCGTGAATAGGCGGACCACTAGACGCCGAACCCCAATTTCATATCATACATCCGCCGGAAAGATATCCTAGGAGCTACTTGAATTCCCACCTATAAAACTCCCAAACTTTCTCGTTATGCAATCCGTGTTGGGGATACAGGGAGCAATAAATCTCACACAAACTAACAATCCCTACATCCACTGTATCCATCCGTCAACACATAACCAAGAAACCTTCGAAATCGTTTACCTCAACCTTCAAAAGCATCCGTTATACAAGTCATGGCAATACTCCGCACTCACCTCAAGATCAAGTTAGCGGGTTATCTCACCAACAATCGCATAAAAGAGATTTTCAATGTCGGCGATTAAACTCGTGTATTCCAGAATCGCAACGATAAAATTATGACGACAACACCCGGAGCTCAACTCCCCGGACACCGCCACAACCCCTAATGACAGAGGCACCAAGACAATGTTGTCATCATAAAACCATCGAACGATTCCAAGATACCCGCGTGATCCTAAAAAAAATTTAGTGAAATTTAAGAAGAGAAAAGTCAAAACTCTACGTCAGATACCTCACCGTAAGGTCAAGGACCGGGAGTAAAAAGAATTCCTAAACCTCCGATATATATAATCCTAAATGACTCAAAACATTTTTCTAGACACAGCTCGCCACTAAAAACGATCAAGCAAGGGGGCTCTTAAGGTCGGGATGGCTCGACACTAACTTGTCACGCCTCGATGCGGCTATATCTCCCACGGTCGGGCACGACTTAGAGGCATAACCGCATTGAAAGCAATGTCGCAAGTGAGGTAATCTCACACAACCCATGTAATACATAAGGAAAAGATACATAGTTGGCTTACAATCGCCACTTCACACAATTACATGAATAAAGCATTACATCATACAGATACAATCAAGGTCCGACTACGGAACCAAAATAAAAGAAGAACCCCAAATGCATAAAGGACCCCGATCGACCCCAACCGGGCTCCACTATCGACCAACTAGAACGAAACAACACAAAGGGCAAGATCTTCATCGAGCTCCTCCTTGAGCTGGAATGCGCCACCGCCGGGTAACATAGGCACCGCAAACTGGTTTTGAAGTATCCGTGAGCCACGAGGACTCAAGAATCTCGCACCCGCGAGATCAAGACTATTTAAGCTTATGGGTAAGGTAAAGGCATGAGGTGGAGCTGCAGCAAGTTTACTCAGCATAAATGGCGGCTAACATACGCAAATGAGAGCGAGAAGAGAAGGCAAAGCACGGTCGGTAAAAGTATGATCAAGAAGTGATCCTATAGCAACCTACGCCAAGCATAACTCCAACATCAGTTCACTTCCGGACCACGGAAAGAGACCATCACGGTTACACACACGGTTGATGTATTTTAATTAAGGTCAACTTCAGGTTTTCTACAACCGGACGTTAACAAATTCCCATCTGCCCATAACCGCGGGCACGGCTTTCGAAAGTTCAAATCCCTGCAGGGGTGTCCCAACTTAGCCCATGACAAGCTCTCACGGTCAACGGAGGAATAGACCTCCACCCAAGACACTCCGATCAGACTCGTATCCCGGTACAACAAGACATTTCGACATGGTAAAACTAAACCAGCAACACCACCGAATGTGCCGACAAATCCCGATAGGAGCTGCACATATCTCTTCTCGTGGCACACCAGATGAGTCTAGCTACGAGTAAAACCAACCTCAAGTTTCCCGAGGTGGCCCCGCAGAGTAGTTTCGGTTCGACCAACACTCAGAGGAGCACCGCCCGGGGTTAAATAAAGATGACCCGGGCTCCGAAACCCAAGGGAAAAAGGGCTAGGTGAGGCAAATGGTAAAACCAATGTTGGGCATTGCCGAGAAGCTTTACTTAAGGCGAATCGTCAAGGGGTTCCCATTATAGCCCAACCGTAAGGGACGCAAAATCCGGGAACATAACACCGATATGACGGAAACTAGGCGGCAAGAGTGGAACAAAACACTGCATAAGGCCGAGCCTTCCACCCTTTACCAAATATATAGATGCTTTAATTAAATAAGGTATATTGTGATATCCCAACAAGTAAACATGTTCCAACAAGGAACAACATCTCCATGTTCCAACAAGGAACAAACTTCAATCTTCACCTGCAACTAACAACGCTATAAGAGGGGCTGAGCAAAGCGGTAACATAGCCAAACAACGGTTTGCTAGGAATGGTGTCAAAGGTTAGAGGTTTGACATGGCAATTTGGGAGGCTGACAAGCAAATGGTAGGCATCGTAGCATTGGCATAGCAAAAGAGCGAGCAAACTAGCATAGCAAAGATAGTAGTGATTTCGAGGGTATGATCATCTTGCCTGAGATCCCGCAAGGAAGAAGAACGATTCCATGAAGAAGACAAACGGACGAAGTCGAACGAATCCTCACAACTCCGGAACGAAACCGAAGCTAACGAGAGAAGCAAACAACATAGTAAACACACAAGCATAATCATGGCCTGATGCGCAGACAAATATGATGCATGTCCGGTTTAATGAGGCATGGCATGGCAAAATGCAACAAACAACACTTCAAATTAAGTGGAGCTCAATATGCAACGAGTTGCATATTGACGGAACACCACATCAATTATTTAGTTCTCTCGTTATGAACAAGACAAGATTAAATGTTGGTTAACATGGCAAGGTGAAGCATAACAAAACTATATCATCTAAACAATTTAAATGGGGCCGGATATTAAAACAACAAATCCGGTAAATCCCCATATGCATTTAGCAATTTAATGCAACAACAAGTTTTAAACATTTTAATGTTGTTATCATGATGCGGATGACATGAACAAGTTTTATGCAATTTTTTATGAAAATGTTGACATGAGCATGATATGAAGCATTTGTCGCCATGGCGGAACAAAAAGGGTGCCACGGCGGCGAAACGAAAAGGGTGCCACGGCGGCGAAACGGAAATGGTGCCACGGCAACATTCCGATGATCCGACAACTCCTCGAGATGTCGGTGCAAAAGAAAGTGTGGGTGAGCGTGTGATGCAAAAGATGGTGGGGTGATCCCGGATACCGGGTTCCCACGTGTCGGTGTCATGGCAAAAGAGGGGCGTCGCCAGGACAATTCGATCACGGTGCAAAACTCGAGCATCTCATAACCAAGCATGCATTCGTTCACGGGCGTCGTCTCGGTGTTATACCTTCGAAGCGTGCGTTTCGGGGCGGTTCGCGTTTCGTAGAGGGAAGTAGTTGTACACGGCGTAGCGGAAGTCGTTGTTCACGTGGCGACGGTAGTTGTACACGGCGTCGGTAGAGGAAGTCGTCGTTCTCGTTTCGTAGTCGTACATGTCGGCGGTAGTGGAAGTAGTTGTACACATCTCGAAGAGGGACTTGACGCATCCGATGTCTCCGGGGTCGACGGTAGTGGTACACGGTCATCGGGCGACGGTAGTGGTACACGCACGTAGACGAACTTGACGAGTCGTCGTCGTCCTGGTACTTTGCGAATCCCGCAGCGGCGGTAGAGGTTCACTTGGGGGTTTTCAAGGGTCATCGCTGCACTTGCCGTGCCACTTCTGAAGGTGACCCAAGGCGATTTGACGACGGTGCTAACCACGTAGATGCATCGATGGTGCTTGGAGGCAGCAGCAGGGCAGGAGGGCGACGAGGTCAACGGAAACAGCGGCTAGGCCGAGCAGGACGAGCGGTGGCGGCCGGACCAGGAGGTTGGAGGCGCTGGGGACGGCGAGCTCCAGCAGATCCAGCCGGCGGGGTCGCGCAGGGCGGCGCAGAAGCGAGGCGGCTTGCAGAGCAGCAGCAGCTGCCTGGGCGCACAGTGCAGAGGAGGGGGGTCGCGGCGCTGGCTGGATCCGCATGGGCGGTGGCCCACGGTCGCCGGAGCAGAGGTGTAGGGCGGCGCAGAAGTGAGCCTGGGGCTGGAGGCGCGGGCGGCGACACAAGGCTGTGGCCAGCGGCGACGACGCAGGGAGGCGCAGGGAGGCGCACGCTGGTGAGGGCCTCGCTGATGGCCAGTCGGCGAGGGGGGAGAGGCAGGAGGCAGTGGAGGCCGGCTCCGAGGAGGGGGTAGGGCGCGGGGGCGGCCGGTGCTCGAGGAGGCCGACGGCGAGGCAAGGGACGCAGGGCGAGGAGGAAGACAGGGCGCGGGGCGGCGTCGTGGCCAAGCGGAGGGAGGAGTGGCGTGAGGGAAGCAGGAGGGGATCGAGGGAGAGAGGGGTTCGAGCGAGGGAGATGGGATCGGGCCGAGCGAGGGGCAGTGACGGCGCTGAGGGGAAACGGGAGGGAGAGATGGAGATCGAACGAGGGGGCTAGGGTTAGGTGCGGCTGGGGGTTCGGTCGGGCCTGAGAGGCCGGTTGGGTCGGCCCAGGTGGGAGGATGGGAGTGGCCAGAGGCCTGGCTGGGCCTCTCTTCTCACCCTCCTATTCTTCTCCATTTACAAGAAAAAAACAGAAAAGAGAAAGAAGAGAAAGAGAAGGTAGGGGTGGACTCTGGGTATGGGGATAGTTTTTCACGGACACAGAAAAATGTGCACGGTCCGGAAAATAAAAAAAAAAGGTCAAGTTGAAAGATTAAATTCAAATTCCTTTGAATTTAATTCAAAAGGTTTGAGCTAGGATAGGTTTTTCGAAGTGCCCAAAAATGTTGAGAAAATAGGTGGAGCTCCGGAAAATGATGAAAGGACATATGGCAAAGTTAGAGGCCAAGAGTTGAAATAATTAAAAGGCTTTGGAATTTGCAAGTGTGTTAATGGGTGAACTCCAGAGAATGGAATTATTTTATAATAGCTCCACTAATATCGGGAGGATATATTATAAAGAGAAATCACCATCGTGAATATCCCTCGATTTAAATAGATCAACGATCTATGCAATTTATTTAGATGAGGTTTTAAAAATTAAATGACATGATGGCATGATGACATGATGCAATGCAACAAGCAAATAAAACACACGGCGAAACTCGGAATAGCTGGAAGTCTTCTGAAGCTCGGTCTCTGGCAAGACAGCCACCTTCCTTTAGTTGCCGCTTTGTTGCTGGGCAAGCCGCTCATGGATCGTCTGCCGGGTCAAGTGCTTGGCTACTTCAGGAAGGCAAGTACTTAGTCATTTAGAGTGTCTTCAGCAAGTCGGCTAGGGAGTGACAGGCCGACTATTCGAGAGTCGCTTGTCCTTGATAAAAGTTGAGACGGTGAGCCGACTGCTCATGAGTCGGCTCGGTGGGGGGAGGCTGGTAGCCGGCTTGGGCTATGCGTAGCTCTTAGGTCCTTATCCATTTTTCATGTGTGCGCTCATTCTTGCTTGTCCCCTGCCTGCCGACAGTCGCTCTGCGAGCTGTGGCTTTCGACGGGAGACGACTTTGAGCGCAACACATTACTTGTCTGACCGCAGGGAGCATTTCATAGCGCAAGACGGTGAGTCCCGGGGCCGACTAGTCGAACCCGGTGCCAGACAGTATGATGAAAAGGAACAGCATTTTCGGAAGCGTAGTTCTTATCATACAGATAATCAAAAAGGCAGTCCCCGAGCTCGTCCCGGGGGACCTAAGGTCTTAGTACTTTAATACAAAGAGGGTAGTGTGATACATACTGCATCAACTGTAAAATCTTCAAGAAGATTCGCTCCACGGGCGCCTGCTTTTGCCGGAGTCGCCCTCTTGCACGCCGAGGCTTCGAGCATCGACGATAGTAGGCGCTGCTCCTCAGCACCTTGCCGATGATGAAGGACCTTCCCAAGGCGCCGATAACTTCAGGCCGGCGGCTGTTCTCTCGAATCAGCCGGAGCACAAGGTCGCCTCTTGAATGATCTTGGCTTGACCTTGCGGTTGTAGTATCGGCGCAGACTCTGCCGGTAGATGCCGGACCGACCGAGTGCCAACAATGGCCCTCTTCCAGCAGATCGACGCCGCCTTGGCGTGCTTCTTCGCTTCCTCCTCGTGTACATGGAGACTTGCGGAGAGTTGAACTCTATATCCGCCGGGATGACGGCTTCGCATCGAGACGAGGAAGAAAGGCGTGAAGCCGTTGATTTGTTTAGGGTTGTGCGCAGACTCCAGAGGACGGCAGTGCAGTTCTTCGACCAACAGCCGCCGAAGCGCCGAGTGGTTCAATAATCGAGGCTTGATGCCGACAGATGAGGCCATTGGCTCGCTCCACCTGGCCGCTTGATCGCGGATGGGCAACATACGCTAAGTCCGGGCCGGATGTCTCTGCGCGCAGAACGAGCCAAGGCGCTTTAGCGCGGTTGGTGCCGTTGTCGGTGATGATGCTGCGGCGGTATGCCGCATCGCTACGTGATGTCGGCAATGAAGGTTACTGCTGTAGGCCCATTCAATTTCTTGATAGGCTTTGCTTCCACCCACTTGGTGAACTTGTCCACCGCGACAAGCAAATGAGTCAGGCTGCCTCGGGCCGTCTTGAATGGTCCCACCATGTCCAGGCCCCGAACTGCAAAGGGCCAGGCGATGGGGATAGTCTTCAGCGCGGAAGCCGGCTGAAGGGGTTTGGAGCGGAACATCTGGCACCCCTTGCATTTTTGAACTAGTTCTTTAGCTTCTTCCAGTAAGGCGGCCAAAAGAAATCGCGGCCGAAAGGCTTTGGCCACGAAAGTGCCCTTGAAGTCGCGTGGTGGCCGTGACTCGCCTCTGATGGATGTCTCTATGATCGCTGGCCTTGTTTCGATTCTACGCAGCTACCGGTAGACACCAAAGGACGCCGCTACCGACTAGCTCTCTGCTGACTATGGTGTATGCTGCTGCTCGGCGCTGCACTTGCCGAGCCAAGATCTCGCTGCTGGTAATTCCTTGTTCACTAGGAACTTGAGGATGGGCTGTGCCCATGAAGGTGCTGCTATCTCTTCAATCGCTACCACAGTGACTTGGACAAGGGTGGCTGGGCTGAGAGGCGGCGGTTGGAGTCCGCCGCCGCTTGCTGGATTGAGGGAATCTTGGGCCGACCTGGCAGTTCCCGGCCGACCGGGCGCAGCTTCCGGCCGGGCTCAAGTCCCCGGCCGACCGGGCGAGTCCCCGGCCGGGCATCAAGTCCCCGGCCGACTTGCGCAGTCCCCGGCCGGCTCGAGGTTCCCGGCCGACCGGGCGCATCCCCGGCTGGCTTCAATCGTGGCTTTTGAGTTCGCGGTCTTTGGGGCCTTGGAGTCGGATCTCACTATTGCCGGGCGGAGCCGCACGAAGATGGAGTCGACCGTGAAGGCTTGATAGACGGCTTGAGGAGGCGCCAAGGGCGACGCCGTAAGGTATCGCTGGCCGTGGAGCCGACTCGCGCCAAGGCATCCGCTGATCGCTGTCATTTCTTGGCACGTGAAGGAATTCGCACCTCAAATATTCGCTGAGTTGCTGCACCGTGAAGCGGTAGCTTGCCATGTTTGGCGCCTTTGGCGCCCCAGCTTGTCGGATGATTGCCGAACCACCAAGTCGGAGTCGCCATAGCACGTGATCCGCGAATGCCGAAGTTCTTTGGCAAGCCGGAGCCCATGGATGAGCGCTTCATATTCGGGCGACGTTGTTGGAGGCGGCGGCGGATCTGCAGACGATTTGAGCTTGTTGCCCTTGGGGAGGTGAGGACGACGCCGCTCCAAGGCCGGTGCGATCTTGTAGCCGCCGGCGCATCCGCCAATGAGTGGAGTCGGCGCCGCGGCGGTAGTATCGGGTCTCGCCCAACGACGAGGAAGTCGGCCGCCGCGATTTGATGGCGTAAAAGGGCTGGTAGTAGATGGTGTAAGGGCTAGATCTATAGCCCATTTGGCCACTCGCCGAGGCGCCCTCGCCCAATGATCTCGGCGAGTGGAGCAGGCAAACCATGTGATTGGATGCTCTTGAAAGTAGGGCTTCAGCTTCTTGGCGGCAAAATGCACGCCAGAACACATCTTCGATAGTGAGGGTAGTTTTGCTTTGAGGTCGACAAGACTCGCCTGTAATATACCGGTCTCGGATCGGGAGTGCTTTGCCTTCCTCCTTGCGCCGATTACGATGATCAGGTTGACTACTCGGTGGTGGCGGCGATGTACAAGAGCATGGGTTTTGGGAGTCCGAGCCGCCAAAGACGGGGAGTAGTCAACATCTTCTTCGCTTGAGAAATGCCTTGTCCGCTTTGTGGTTCCACTCAAAAGGTGGTCTTTCATCGCTTGATACAAGGGCAGAGCTTTCACCCAATGATCGATAATCGGCCGATGGACGCCAAGCACCGGTGAGCTTCAGACATCCAACAATCGGCTGGGTACCTCCATTCTCTCAATGGCCTTGATCTTCACGGGTTGCACTCTATGCGCGCTTTGGAGACCAGAAACCAAGGAGCTAGCCGGCTGGTATTCAAAACGCACTTCGGGTTGAGCTTGATCCGAATCGCGCAGATTTTCAAAGGTCTCTTTGAGGTCTTCCAAAGAGCGCCCCACGCTTCCGCCTTCACCACCACATCATCCACATAGACGTATGCCTCGCCGAGCTGCTTGAGGAGGCACTTCTGCATGCAACACTGAAAGGTGGCGCCGGCATTCCTTAAACCGAACGTCATAGTCAGGTAACAGAAGGCTCCAAACGGCGTGATGAATGCGGTCTTCAGTCTGTCTGCAGGATTCAGCTTGATCTGGTGATACCCTGAGTATGCGTCTAGGAAACTCAACAGCTCGCATCCAGCTGTGGAGTCTATCACTTGATCAATTCTTGGCAGAGCAAACGGGTCCTTTGGGCAGGCTTTATTGAGGCTTGTGTAGTCGATGCACATCCGCCACTGCTTGTTTTTCTTCAGTACCAACACCGGGTTTGCTAGCCACTCCGGAAAAAACACTTCCATGATGAAACCGGCTGCCAGGAGCCGGGCTATCTCTTCTCCAACAACTCTTCTTTTCTCTTCTGACAGGCGGCGCAAGGGCTGCCTGATGGGCTTCATATCCGGCCTGACGTGTAGCTTGTGCTCGGCGAATTCCGTCGGTACACCCGGCATGTCCTTGCGGGACCATGCAAAGATGTCCCGATTCTCACGGAGGAAATCGACGAGCTCGCCTTCCTATTTGCTGTCAAGGCCTGTGCCTCACGACAACAGATCTCTCCGGGTGCTCGATCCAAGGGTATCTTCTGGTTTTTTAGCCGCTTGAATGATCCTTCCGCCTCGACTTTTGGGGTCGGGCGACATCTCCGGCTGCTTTTCGCCATCGCCACGACCCGGTCAAGGAGCCGTTTCTCGGCTGCGATCACCAAGGACTCGGCTAGCTGACTGCTCTCGGCCGCGCAAGCGGATGATTTCTTGTAGTCACCGGCAACGGTCAGGATCCCTTTGGAACTCGGCATCTTCATCTTGAGGTAGGCGTAGTGGGGAACCACCATGAACTTGGCCAAAGCAGGCCGGCCAAGCAGAGCGTGGTATGGGCTCTCCAAGTCCACCACCTCGAACCAGACCGGCTCTCGGCGGAAGTGATCTTTGTCTCCGAAGAGGACGTCAATCAGAATCTTGCCGATCGGTGAACAGGAGAGGCCGGGTACAACTCCATGGAACACGGTGCGGCTACTCTGCAACTGCCTTCGCCTGATTCCGAGCTTCTCCATGGTGTCTTTGTACAGGATGTTTATGCTGCTGCCTCTGTCTATCAGGACCCACGAGAAACGGGCGGCCCGCCTATCAATGGCCAAGGTCGCGCTTAGACCAGGGCGTGGGAGCTCGACTCGCATCACCTCTGGGTGATCCGCCCGCCCAACCGATAGGCCTCTCGGGCCAATGCATGAACTCTGTAGCATCCGTTGCTATTGCATTTACTTTTGCCGCTGTTGGCGCCGCTTGCATCGGTCATCTGCCACACTAGTGAACACTACGAGGCTCCGTGGTCTTCCGAACTCGTCTTGTATCAAGCGCCGACTGGCCGAGCCGCCGGCTGCTGGGGCGGCGGCGGTGGCGGCGGCCTTGCAGGCGGCGGAGGAGTGAGGCCGTCTCCCTTGGCGTATCTGGCGAGCCAGTGGCACTCTCTGGTGGTGTGATTCGACGGCTTCGCGCCGCTGTGGAACTTGCAAGGACCATCCAAAGTCTGCTCATAGGAGAAAGCCGGCAACCAATTGGACTTGCCGCCTTTCTGCCGCTTTGCCGGAGGCTGCCCCTCCGGCTGCTGATCTTCTATAGATGCAACCTGCCGACTGCTGGAAGTCGGCTGTGGGGCCTTGCGCTTGTTGTCGTTTTGTTGCTGTCGCCGACTGGCATCTCCAGCTGGGGTTCTGGGAGCCTGGGGAGTCACCTTGCCAGCCGCGTTGACTTGAATTTCCGTCTTCATAGAAGAGTCGGCTGTGGCGTACTTGTCCGCTATGACTAGCAGTTCGTCTAGGGTTTCTGGCTCGTCGTAGAGGAGCTTGTGCTTGAGGAGGGTGCCCTCTCGGCACCCGGCAGTGAAGTACTCGATAGCCTGCACCTCGTGCACGCCCTCGCAGGAGTTTCGAAGTTCGCCCCAGCGTGTGAGGTAGTCGCGCGTTGATTCTTCAGGGCCTTGCACGTACAGGGAGAGCTGGCGCGGCTTGGGAGGTCGCTTGTACGTGTTGGTGAAGTTGCGAATGAAGGCTTCGGTGAAGTTGACCCAGCTATTGATGCTGCGGGGCTTCAGGCTGTTCAGCCATGTCCGGGCCGTGCCCTGGAGCATGAGAGGAACATACTTCACGGCAACTCGCTTGTTGCCGTTTGCTATGCTGACGGCCGTGGAGTAGTCTATCAGCCAGTCTTCCGGCTTTACGGAGCCGGTGTACTTGGGCGTGTCTCGGGGGAGCGTGAACCCTCTGGGGAAGGGCTCGTCTCTGATGCGGGGCCCGTAGCAAGGCGGACCGAACTCATCTTCTTCTTCCAGCGCTAGGGATCGGTGGAGTCGGTCGATCCGATGGCGGGCGTCATTCTCTCCGACTCCCTCTCGGCGGTCAAGGCGACCTCCGAGAGTCGGATGCTCAACAGGCGGCGGAGAAACTCGCCGCTCTCTTCGGGGCAGGGGAGGCAGATATTCGTCCCATCGTTCCACTGCTCTCGGGCGGCCGTCTTGGTCGCGCTCGATGGTGATATGAGTCCGATCGTGATCGACAGCCGGCTCCTTCTCTTTCTTTCGCGGACTCCGCGGATCGGCGTCCGGAGGTCGCTCCTTGATCTCGGCGGGAGGTAAGTCGTCGCTTATTGCCGCATAAGATTCTGCTGCCGCCGCTGCGTTTCGCGCAGCAATCGCGCCGAGGAGCTGCTGGACTCGCTCCGTCATCACATGGCGCTCTTCGCCCTCGAAGTTCTTCAGCTCGTCAGTCGCCGCTTGGGCGGCGCGGATATTCTCCGCTGGTGGCGACACGGGCGTTCGCCCGAGCAAAGTCGGCGATGGCTGCGCCACGCTGTCGGACCGCACCCAGACGGCTCGGCCCACTCGGAGCCGGCGAGCCGCCTATGGCACGATCCATCTCGCGCTAGTATGCTTCTGACAAGCGCCTCATGCTTGCCAACTTCTTGGCGCCTTCGATGATCTGAAGGCGGCGTTCTTCCAGCGTCTCGGCGCTCAAGGTCCCTCGAATGGGCGCGTTAGGTCTTGCAGACCACCGCGCGGGTTCTAGGCTCCGCCACCGGAGTGCTCGCCGTGGCTGATGACGAGCACCTCCGTGACGGCGCTTCTGCCACTCTCCTCATACGGAAGCGGCTCGTCGAGACCACCACGTTGGTGGGGAAGATATCAAGCGATACGGGCCGAGTCGACCAAAGATCGGTCGGAGGAGTTTACGGACTCCAAGTCACGGCAGGCTCGCCGGCGACGTGGAGTTGGTCGAGGAGACCCGCAAGAAGGTTCTCGGGGCCACCCGTGCCTGCGTCGGATGCAGGCTAGTCGGAGAGGTGCACCTCGCCGATAAGTTCGGCGAGGCGGCTCGCAGCGCAGGCAGCTTCAGTGCCGCCCAGCGTGTCGATGCAGACTCCATCTGGCGAGCCTGGCTGGCTGCGCTCGCCAGGGAGGAAAAGGGTTCCCGTCCAAAACAGATCTCCGGACGACGGTGCACCTCGCCCCACGGTGGGCGCCAAATGTCGGGGGTTGGGTGCGACATATGCCAACGGATGGCTTATCATGGTGGGGGCGAGTAGAACGTCGCCGGTGCCTGGAAACGGGATGAGGCGCAGACATGCGCGCCGGCGAATCTTACCCAGCTTCGGGGCACTCTAGGGAGAAAACACCCCTACTGTTGCTCTGCGGGGTCTCCGCATGATCACTATGGCGAAAAGGTTACAAGGGTGCTCCTAGAGTTGTATTGGGAGGAAGGAGGGAGCTAGGCTGGCTCTCTCCTCCCTTGTCTATGTGTCTAACTCTCTCAAGGGCCGAACCCTTTGCATGGGTGCTCCGGGGGGTTTATATAGGCCTACCCCCCAGGGGTACAATAGTAATCTGACTGGGCATGGCCCCCAGCCGTCGGTCTCTCACGCCGCCGTCCTTCCTGCCGGCTTCTGGGGCCCGCCGACTGGTGGGTCCCGCGGACAGGCATAACACTGTGCAGCACTCTTGATGACTTAGGCTCGGTCATGGGGTCGTGGGAATAGTGCCGCCGTCTATCAGGCGATCACTGTCGCCACTCCCCATCCAATCTGGCTTATGGCTTGTGGGGCCCTAGCGGGGAGGCGGCTGACTCCGAGGAGGCCGACTCCCACAGGGCCGTCTTCAGCATTCTGGCCGTCTTTGTTTCTCCCACTGACAGGTGGCCCTGCGATCTCTGGGTCGTACAGGCCGGCGTCGTGGGCATAGTGCATCGCGCACTATGGCTGAGGTCAGGGGAGGCATGGCAACAGTGTTGCGCCTCACCGGAGATCTCCCGGCGATACGGCTCACTGTAGCCATGCCTATCCCTCGTAGGCCGGAAGGGACGGCCACGTCGGGGCCGTGCCCTGCATCGGTCCTCGTGAAACGTTGCGGGCCGACTCCCATAGTCGGCACTTCTGGAGGTCGCAAGCCAGGAGTCGGCTTGCTTTAAAGTCGTCGTCTGGGACTCGGCCCTTCGGGAGATCGCCTTCTGGGACTCAGCCTCTCCGAAGGTCGCCGGCTGGGACTCGGCCAGAGGTGCGCGGCCTGCCCCGATGTCTTGAAAGATCCTGGGTCCCGGGTTGGCCTACCCGTGGCCCATTACTCCGACAAGTGGACTCCGACGGGAATCCAACGGAGCCCAAACATATAGTCAAGGGGTACTCGCTTCAGCTCGGGTGCATTCTCCGGAGCACCATCTCGATCAACACCGATAACCTTAGGAATAAGTACCACGGGAATTTGCGCAACCTCCTCTTCACGAAGTTGCACGAATGATACAAGTTCCCCGCCGAATTTAAAAACACACGCCTCTCAGGGAATAAAGTGAACCGTGCCACCCTCACGAAGATGAGCACGACCCTGTCTACTTGGAGAAGCGCGGTGAAGAGAATGATTGATAAAGGTGATAGTTATGAGAAGATCAAGGCGAAATATCCTTTGATGAGCGAAGATGAGTACAACCTCCGAATCAAGTCAGTGGGGGAAAGAAATGCGGGAGTTGAACTTAGGGGAACACAAACCCGGTCCCGGCGGTTACAGAGTGGCGGAGCCTATATGGGACAAGGAGGACGCGGAGCGTGCCGAGCAGCGCCTACCGCCCCGCTTCAAGAAATACAGCGGTGACGAGCAGACCAGGAACTATGTCAAGGCCCGATACAAGGAGGACCCGATAACAAAGGAGCTTACCACGGATCCGAAGACCAGGGCGCTTAAGCTTGTTCTAGTAAGGAATACACCCCCGCGTAATTAGCTCCATATGGTTGCACTCTAATTAATCCCCAATATTTCTAAATGGTTCACGTTTTTCAGAGGACATCGAAAGCGAGAGCTGGGTCGCCTCTGCTCCCCTTTCGACACCCCTTTAAATAGGGCGTTGAACATAATGAAAAACAAGGATAAGCTCACTAAGCCGACGCCAGCTGGTCGTGTGGCCGGCAAAGGCTTGTCCACAAAATGGGGGTCATACTATACCGCTGGTGTGCGGAAGGAGAAAAAGACCAGCTCGGAAAGCCAGACGTGCGAGGTTGAAGCACTCAAGGCACAAGTGGCGCAGATTCCGGAGCTTGTCCAAGAGAAAGTGGAACAACAACTGGGAACGAAGCTCAACGCCATGGTGCCTACGTTGATTCATGGGCTGACGACGTGGATTCGGGCGGCCAATAGGGGCCTCCCCCGGTTCCCAGCTTCACGGCCAGCAACTCGCACAGCGCGCACGCGGCGCCATTGGTGTCTCTGGCGGCGGCGCCATTGGTGTCTCCGGCGGAGGCGGGATTCATGTCTCCGGCGCCGGCACGGACATTGGAGCTTAATGCACCCGGGTGTACGCCGGCCGGCACCTCGTCAGCAAGCACCCCCTCCGTCAGTTGCACGCCCGCCGTTGGCGGTGCCTCGACATTAGCCGAGCTCGACGACATCACGGTAACTAAGCCTCTCGGCCGATGACTTCAGCTCCTTGCCTTTGACTGGGCATCCCTGACGCCCTGTACATGTTTTTGCAGGGCACCACCGACCTTCCTTGCACTCTTATGCACTTCGTGGGCGCCGAGTTGGTCGATGTCGCCAAGGGCAGAATCGTTCAACCGGGCAACCCCATGTTCATGGTAATTCGATGCCACCCATAGTGTATAGGGTTGAAGTGGTTCGGGTGCTACCAGGCTGCGACAAGCTGTTACCTCCGATTCGACCCGCTGGGGCCGACGAAGAAGATGAGATGACCTCGGCGCTTGCGAACTCGCCCCTCGCTTGGGCGAAGAGCCAGATTCGTTTGGGGGTGGGGGACACCACCCCACAGACAAGACCGCCAGTCGTGCCGGCGCCAAGCCATGGCAAGAACACCGCAACGCTATCGGACCTGCCGGACATCCATATGGCACAGGATCCAGACAGCCCTATGGCACAGGATCCGGACGACGACGATAACAACGACGGTACATTTACCAAAGTCGATAAGTACTTTGCCGAACATGGGTACGCTGACGAGTTCTGCGGGCCTCTTTCTCAAGAACCCAACCAAGACGACCGCAATCTAGCTGGTACGACGGAGAAATCCAATTGCAACAGGCGTCGTCTGGCGTTCAGTTCTCAGGAGACGCCTCCAGCTCCCACCTTCACCGAGCCTTAGATAGCTGAGGTGCGAAATATTATCAGCCTCAACATGCTCAAGAAGGCGGTCTGTGAGCAGAACTCGGTCCCATTACAGGAGATCAAGAAGAAGGGACGGAAACGAAAGACTAACAAGGGCGCCGGTGCGAGCCAGTCGGCACCGAGTTTGATCCGTGCTCAGGACGGGCCACCTTCACCTAAGGATATCTCGAGGAGGGTGCATGTGGCGGCTGGGGCGATGCTACCGCCAAATATGCTGAATTCTGCAACCGGTGCTATACGGAGTCTACACGACAGTGTTCTTTCTTTGGAGAAGCGGTGTCTCAGAGAGAATGATGTGGCATACCCTGTTTTCATGGCCAAGGTGCTAGAGGGCAAGGGCTTTGTGGATGGCGACATCGGGGGTACGATCGTCTTGCGGTTTGATGACATCTTTGCTATGTTTAACCTTCATCCGCTGCACTACACCTTCGTTCGGCTGTTTTCGCTGAGTATGGAGATGCAGATCATTAGAGACAAGACCCGGGACATCATGATAGTCGACCCTTCTACATGCGTGCCAAGCACTTGAGCAGCTACTGGGACCGCCAAGTTGCGAAGTTCACACCTCAAGGCGTCATTCGCAAACCCAAATAAGGATAACTTCCTTGTGGCTTACTTTCCGAGTAAGTCATCCCTTAACCGCCCGTAACATATGATTTCTTAGATTTCGATCGTTTTTTTTTCTAACATTCCGTGTTCGTGCAAAGGACACACATTGCACACTCATCCTCTTAATCCCGAAATATTCCATGGCCACGTATTTCGACCCGAGCCGTAACTCCAAGATAGACTACACAAATGTCAAGAAAGTTCTTGATGATGTTCTCCCCAGCTTCGCCAAATCTGGAGGCACCTTCACCAGGGCAGTTTGTAAGTACGGCAAGCACATGTTCTCAAACAATACGAAGTTCTGCTGCGTTAAGCGGCCGCCTGGCGGTCAAAAGGATGCCTACTACGCCCTCCATCACATGCGGGCGATCGTAAGGGACCATCATCAACTTCTGCTACCAGATAATCTCAAAGATTGGGTCGCGAACTTGTCGGCAATCCAGGACGCGGACCTCAGACAAGAATTCTTTCGCATCCAGTCGGAGTTTGCGGACATCATCCATCAAGATGTCCTTCTGTAACGCCCCGGACACACCCGCCGGTGGTCGTTACTCCTGGCAGGATCTAGACTGGCCCCACAGATCAATACTAGTCTTTTCTGCACACTTTGTCCTCCTCACTGTGCACCCGGAGCAACTTCGGTCGGTCACCCATCCTGAAACTACTCCAAGCTGAGCACGCTTAACTTTGGAGTTCTTTCCAATGGGCTCTTAAAAGAAGGAATTCCTTATTGATATGAGTAGTCTATCATCCCTAATAAGCCGAGGCTATTACATACACCCCCACTCGGAGGAACCGACGTCCTCGTCGGGCCACAGAACGCTCCCTCTTGGCACAACCGTCAGGCATCCAGTCCGTACATGTGCCATGCCGTGTGCCACGACGGGTCACAAACGTCATTAACAACATGACCGCGCACCTGTCCGCAACCATCCGTGTAACCGCGAGGGTCGGCTCGATACCAACTTGTAACGCTCGACACACCCGCCGGTGGTCGTTATTCTGGCAGGATCTAGATCGCCCCACAGATCAATACTAGTCTTTTCGCACACTTTGTCCTCACTCGTGTGCACCCGGAGCAATCTTCGGTCGGTCACCCATCCTGAAACTACTCCAAGCTGAGCACGCTTAACTTTGGAGTTCTTTCCGAATGGGCTCCCGGAAAAGAAGGAATTCCTTATTGATATGAGTAGTCTATCATCCCTAATAATCCAGGCTATTACACCTTCATACCTCGGGGCAGTTCTTCCTCAGATATCAACCGTCCAACAATGAGATAGATGGAATGCTACAAATGCAGGGTGACAACGACCGCGATTTCATGACCATCACGACAGACGGCGGCTTCATCCACGCTCCTGTCCGATGATTCGAGTTGAAAGTACTGATGTGTAGTTCTGAAACATTGATTGGCTCATGTTGTAATTAAACTTTAATGAATTCGTATGTCTCTTTGGTTTGGACAGGCGTTCAACTTAGATGTAATCGATGCTATTTATTAGTAGGACCATGAATCGTGCTATTAATGTCTTGCTTTTCTCTTCCGATCCTTTTGTTGCATACTTACATATTGCTTATGTATTGTCTGTTGTTTGGCATGTGCATAGAGATGCCGTCGTATGTCGTGTACAAGGGTAAGGTTCTCAGAGTCTACGACGACTGGGAGGAGTGTCGGAGACAGGTTCACCGTTTCAGCGATAACAGTTACGAATGGTACACCACTAGGGCGGAGGCCGAATCTAGATACACCCGCTATCTAGCGGGAGAGAGGAGGGAGCATTGGAGGAACCAGATGAAGACCAGTTTGATTGCGATGATGCTCATCGTGATGACCACAACTCTCTTCTATGTGATGGTAGTTTAGATGATCGATATGGACTTGTAATGTGAAGACAAACTCGATACTCGCGGTCTTGAGACTTGTAATGTTTTATCTTTGTTCGATCTTTTGAATTCGGAGACTAATATGATGAATTGTATTTGGAGACTAATCTTCTATTGTATTCGATGAATCTGATGTTCCTGTGTGCTGCTATCTATATTATGTCCAATAATATATTTTGTAACCTGTGCAAAAATCAGAAAAGTAAAAAAAACAAATATTCATACTAATGGCGCATCACCACCAGGTGCGCCACTAGTATGCCGAAGGATACTAATGGCGCATCAACACAGAATGCGCCATTAGTATGACAAAGCACATGCTTACGTATGGCCCCCCGGGAGGCACACTAATGGAGCATGGTGTTACATACTAATGGCGCACTGCTTGGTGCGCCATTAGTATACCAGATACTAATGGCACACCAGTGGTGCGCCATTAGTAAAAATACTAGTGGCGTGCTACTAATGGCGCACTGGTAATGCGCCATTAGTAGGCAAAACCAGTGCGCCATTAGTAGGCCTTTTCCTAGTAGTGGCCCATATGAGGCCCTTTGTAACTCTTGGCCCATTAACGTCCCGTGGTGAAACTGGCCCGTAATGAACAGTGTATCACTTTATACCCATTAACGGCCCATTAATCCATTGTGCCGTTTGCAGCCCATGTTATCTTTCGGCCTTCTCAGAGCCCATTTATTCTTGGGCTCATATCTAGCATTCGGTTACTTACGGCCCATTACTGTCATTTTCTGCTTGTGGGCCAAATTCAGCCCGTGGTTACAGTCGGCCCGTTTGTGGCCCGTTAATACGTTGGGCCGTTTTCATAGCGTCATCAAATACGACCTATTAAAGTGGCCTATTATGGTCGGCCCATGAATGGACAATTCCAGCTCTAGCCCGTTTACGACCATAATGCGGTCTGTTATTGGCCCATGTTTGGCCAATCGATCATACGACCCGTATAAGGCCCATTGATGATACGGCCCGTAGAAGGCCCATTGTTTCTACGGACTGTAGAAGGCCCCATTGTTTCTACGGCCCGTAGAAGGCCCATTGTTTCTACGGCCGGTAGGAGGCCCAAAGGTCAATCTGAAGAATATGTAGCCCATGGTTATTGTGGCCTAGTTTTAAAAAATAGGTTATTGCGGCCACTAGCAAACCGTGGAAAAAGAGCTGCACTGACTACAAGCAAACAAATAAACAAGACAACAAGGACATAAATAAGCAAATGCTAGGCTATCACGGCTATTACACATATTACATCCACTGGGCATCAAAGTTTGCCACCAGTGCAAATAAACGCGTCGACAAAAGAATATACAAAACTAAGAACACTTTAGAAGGCACTAGGCCTGGCCAGGTCGGGCCCCGCAAACAGCCGAAGAAGCTGATTAGACCTCAGGTGTGTCAACGATAGATGCTTCATCCCTAGCTGTATGGCACGATAGTGCGCAAGGCAATCCTCTGACATCTTCATTACATCTTTGACTTCAAGTCGGAGCTGAGCTGAAGCAAGTCTTTCCACTTTAAGTTGAGACTGAAGAAGTCGAACTGATTGAGGCAGCGACTGCACAGAGGTTGTCTCACACCTGCTAGTGAGTAGCTTCAACTCATTGTCTTCATCAAGACAGGACCTTGGGGTCATCTCGCTGTCCTCAAGATGGTTTGGCTCACTATCTTCCCTAAATTTCTGCCTGGCATAAGAGATACGACTCTGAAAGAGAAACAAGGAGACACGTAATAGGTTTCACAATTATATAAGCAAATAAATGGATCTGTTCTGCATAAGGAACATGTTTTCACAACTACAATTTAAAACTGGTAGTTGTTGCAAACATCCAATCAGATGTAAACAGCAAAGTAAGCAGCAGTGGAGGAAATGACGCCTATCCAAATCTATACTAGAACAAAGTTTGAAGGCTTGAGAAGGATGAACTTACATTACATGTTAACACAGGCTAGACAAAGCCCTTCTCCATGTTGATGGAAGGATAATTCAATAAATTCCGTTGCCATTATTCTACATTTTGCAAAGAGTAAATATGGATCAAATAATATTGGAAGAAACAGAGGATAATGAAGCTTAGGTGCAGACTGATGATACATAATCAAATAGCAATTAATCAAGTACATCGTTACAAGGCAAAAGGGCGAGAGGTACTGACAAGAGCAATTAATTAAGCATTGTTGTGAGATCATATGATCCTTTGAGCAAGGAGATTCATCTGAAATTAGTTTTCATACAAGAGAGAAGGCAAGGCACATGCAAAAATTTAGGAGTTCAAATTTTGAATTGATATCATAGACAGTACCTTACGCTGGGCTCTCAGCAGTTCTAATAGGGGTTTGGCCACTGGAGTAGGGGTAAAGTGTGGTACAGTTGGGCCTGTGTTTTCTGTGGCTGCTGATCTATCTGATTTAACAGGTATCACAACCTTTTCCAAATACCTATTTTTTTACTCCTTGAGGATCTGCACGCACCCTCTTCCTTTTGGACATCTATTACGAAAGAACAACATTGACTGGAAAAATCTAGTATGACGACACATGGAATAGGTACAGAAAATGGATAGGTATGGCATATACTCATATATGATGCTTAAACTAAGCAGATGGTGTAACAAAGTAGAAGCAATGCAAGAGGTCAGATGCAAAATATGTGCGACCAATACAACCTTGCCAAGTTAGAGCAAGCACCTTGATGGGTGAATAAGATAGGCCATCCTCCACCATGCCAAGTTTGTTAGCCAGTGGATTGTTCCGCAATATTCCTCTCATGCGCCGATTCTCATATTCATTTTGGTAATGTTCAATATCTGACATGCATGAAAACATAAAAACAAGTGAGATTATCTTTATAATGCAGAAGTGATTCTAATCCAATACTACCTCCCTGTAAACCCCTTTGTCCTCTCTCTACAATTCTTCTTAGAGATGCCATGCATGCTGTAATTTGGTGTGTGCATTAATATAATGTGGCCTACTACTCAAAATATGAGAGCTCCAGAAGTGATGACACTTTGCAGATGACAGCTTCAACATATAGTAAAGAAGAACAAGTCGACCTGACCTAACAGATTCAAAATATAGTAAGGGAGAACAACTCGACCTGACCAGTCGACCGCAAGAGAAGACGATCATCTTAAAGAAAAGCAGAAGAGCAAGCAGATTGAAGATATTACAAGTCTTTCAATACAATGTCGGTTGGCCACCCATGATGAACCAGAGCGAACAGAGAAATACTATTCCTTCCGGTCTCTCCATATGTGGCTCACATGCATTTCGAAACTAAAGTAGGAACATTTAGCTGACCAATTAAACATCTCTCAGTTTTACTAATATCAGCATAATACCATATTTGAATTTGTACAACTAAGCTTGTTTAGCTCGATGGGTGGAGCAGTGCTATTATGACACGAACCACGTAGGCTGATCGTGGTCATCATAAAATGGGGAAACCATAAGCATGATGAGTATAGTGTTGACCATGGCAATAATGGGATGGCAGATCTGAAGCTGCAAACTGCACAAAGGGTAGTTAGCAACCAATGTTTGATTTTAAATAACAACTAAGATTTGGTATGGACAAGAAACTACAGTCAACAAGTGACAAAGAAATACAATTATGATGTCTCTCTATATGTCGCGACATGCATTTTGAAACTCAAGTGGGACCTTTAGCTAACCAATTAAATGTGTCTGTTAACTAATATCAATATCATATCACAATCATATTTGAACAACTAAGCTTTGGAATTTTGAGTGTTGTGTTGTTTAGCTTAAAGGGTGGAGTAATGCTAGTATGACAGAAAACACCTTCACAGATCATAGTAGAGTAGATAAAAGGGGAAAACCCTAAGCATCAAGAGTAAAATCAGGAAAGTGGAACTAGCTGGACCAGTGGGTGGCGCACATGCTTTTCGAAATGAATATAGGAACATTAGGTGACCAATTAAACGTTATCTATTTTAGTGATATGAGCATCATATCAGATTCGTATTTCAACACGTAAGCTTTGGGTTGAGGTCTTGAAGAGCAGTGCTAGCACGACACGAAGCACCTACGATGATGGTTGTGAATATAAAGGGGGCAAACCATAAGATTTACGAGTATAGTGCCCGTGCCATGGCGGATCTGAAGGTGCAAACCAGACAAAGCTACTTCGCAACCAATGTTTTCTTTCAACTAGCCACTACGATTTGGTACAGACAAGAAAAGTACAGTAAACAAATTACGATCTATTTTCCGGGTGAGATCAACAACTTAAGCACATATGGAAGAGTACCACCTCTCTTGCGACGCTGTGTAGGCCTCTGCTGATACATTGAGGGTGCTGCAGGTGCGATGGCTGTTAGCGGCGGGGAACAAGACTTTAGACGACAGGCGGCCGGGTCGGGGGATAAATCCTGTTGCCATGGACGAGGCAATCGTAGGAGCGGCAATGGCAAGGTGGACGACGACACCGATGAAGCGAGAGAGACGTCCATCTCTTGCAGTGGACGACGGGGTAGGGGTAGCGGCTCCGGCAAGGTGGAGGATGGGGTGGCAGACGGAGGAGGCTACCACAGTGGGGAGGTTGTCGTGGTGCCGACGGTGTATGAATGGGGAAATGAAGGGGGAGGGGGGATCTCAAACTTTGGGACGCACTTCTTTGAATTGTGGGAAAGTAACAAACTTATCCCCCGTTTAAAATTTCGGACATCACATCGGTTGGGGATAGGACAATAATCTCGCATCTCCCAAATATTTGCCGGTAACTATTTCGGGCGAGGAGAGGGTGTTTTTCCGCCCACAGTTGGCGCCCATGGTGTATGAACGGGGCTGACAGGTAGGGCGGTTGTGTCACATCTGAGGGAAGTTACACATCTGCCCCTATTTAAAATATTAGCCTACATCGATTTCGGACGAGGAGAGTTTGTTTTGCCGCCCACCGTGTATGAATGGGGAAATGGAGGGAGAGACACATGTCTTTCGGACGAGCTTGAATCAAATGTGTTTTGCCGCCCATGTTTGGCGCCCACCGTGTCTGAATGGGCTCAGAGGCCGTTGTGTCACGTCTGATTGAAGTTACTAGTCTACCCCTATCGACAGCAGTGTAAATCCGGTCGATAAGGATGTCAAGTGTCAGGGGTAGACAGTAATTTCCATCTCGCAAACACTTGCTTCGGACAGCCCACAAATTATAGTAGGTGTTTAGCCGCTTCGTTCAAAACTTGGGAGAATTAACATTCACGTTTGCCCTGGGCCCTGGCAAACTAAATTCAAATCCAATTTGTATTCGATTACGAATATCCACAAATAATTCTACGTTTTATTATTTATTTCTTCAAAACCACAACAAAGATTTATTCCACCTTTATATATGATTGTGATTTAGAAATGTTGTGATCTTCGAATTCAGTAGGTTGGATACACTTTGAGTCAAACAGTTATTTCATCCAATATAATATGCTCACACAAAAAATAGTTCACCTTGTGTCAATCATACAAGTACTGAGGATTACCTCGCCTAAAAAATTTGGATCATTACAACACATGGACAACATAGGGGTCTTACAACATAATCCATTTAGAGACATGACACAACATGCAAGTACAATAATCTAATGACAATTTCAACTGGTATCTAAAGAAGAACCGGGATTACCTTGGGTTTCAGATAGCAGAAACAGTAGGACCTCCTCTGTCTTCAAATGCAACATTCTTACTTCCTCCAATTCTTGGGTTGCTTGTATAATGCGTGCCGCTAATTGCATAATTTCCAGCCTCAAGATAAAGATTACCTCATTCATGGCAGCCACACCTTCTCTTTTTGCCTCTAGTAGAGCATCAAGAACTATAATATCTATGCTCAGACTGCTCTCCGGCGGTGTTGCCTCTGAACTGCTACCATCTGGTAACATGGATGGCACACTGCTTCCACAAATAGATTCTGGGGTTGTACATTGTGTCCTAATGTGAATGACATCCTAAAAGGTTTCCGCTGGCCATAAGTAAGAGATAGTTATCGCATGATCCAGGCAGTAAGCTTACAAGGTAAACGACATATGAATTATTGCCGAGTATGGCAAGCTATATTTAAATGGTTCGAAGCAGCATCATCCAAAAAGAAATTAGAATGGTAAGATGAAACTAGAGATGTAAGTGGCAAATAAATGACATCTGCCAGTCCCATCTAGTTAGTTTTTGCTAGCTCCCTAGTTCATTTTCCTCAAGAAACAAAACTCTTTTGAACTATCATACCACTAGTGGACTTTAATCGGGACCCAGTTGACATCCCTAGTTGAAAGGGTGGGTACCACTGCAATATTTAAGTTGCCAAGGCATCTAAGCAGTTGAAATAATCTAAGAAAGCACTTAACAACGTGGCCTCATATAAACTACGAAGACAGTCTTGTGATGAAGTTCAGAGGAAAACTTAAGGACTGAAATGAACTAGTCATGCATTTCTTTATGATAGTACAGCAGGCACTACTGACATATTGTCCAACTCAGGTATAGCGTAACAAGTAACAAACAAGCATTCGAATCAAGCAATACAGCAAAGCAGACAACTGAACTATTTGTAATTCTATAGGATTACAGGTTGAGGGCACAAGCCAAGAAAGCAGCCCACTCGCATTACATTTCACATGTACTATAACACACTAGCTTACCATCTGTTGTTGTGAAGCCTCGCTGCTGTTGCAATGTTCTTTGAAGATATCGTCAGCATCCCGAGGTTGCAAATCTAGTTCTTGTAGTTTATTCTACACCCTCTATTTAGGTAAAATTAATTTTAATCGCATGCACTGGTCTGAATTGATCATGAATGGTTCATCTAAACTAATGAAAGAAGGGTGTGTGCATACACGACAATTGTTGTGGAATTGTCACGGGAGATGTCCTTAGTGTGAGGACTTAGTCGCGAGGCCGACGCATTTATGCGGTAGCTTGAAAGGGGTTGGGCGGAATCGAGAGACGCAACACAAGACAAGGATTTAGACAGCTTCGGGCCCCGGGAAACATCATCCGGTAATAACCTTACATGCTATTTGTGGCTAGGTCTCATTATGATCATGAGGGAGTCGCCGGTACGCCGGCTCTTTGTGTCTAGCCCTATAGATTGTTTCTTATTACTTGTCCCTCTTTGGGGAGCCCTGCCCCTCCTTATATAAGTTGAAGGGGCGGGTTACATGTGGAGTCCTATTAGGATTAGGACTAGTCTATTACAAGTGGAGTCCTAGTCTTGCTTCCTTTGTAAGGGAATATTCCTTACGCTTTCCTTTTAAACCGGCCCATCATAACATAAGCCAGCCTTCTGGGCCTTGGGCCTTGTCATCCGTTTGACCCGCCGTCGGGGCCATTAGTGAGTCACCAGGCTTATGACTCACTAGACCAGTGAGCCGCCAGACTCGTGAGTCGTTACCAATGAAATGCCAAGTCCGGCCGGGTCATACCGCGGGGTATATCCCTGACATTAGCCCCCAGTTTAATTTGGATTTATCCATGTTAAACCGTTCCTGTAAAATAAACACAGGAACAAACTTGATAGGTTATGCTCCGGGTTAAATATTTTCCTGAACCTGCACCTGATCATCCTTAAGTCCTTGTCATTTCCTCTTGGCTGCGCATTCATGATCTCATAGAAAATCTCCTTTAGCAGATGTGTTCAAACATTACCAATGCAAAAAGATCTGTGCACTTCTTCTAAAAAATCCGGGTCAATAGGCCAGCTTCATAATCAACTTGCTGATATTGGCTCTTGTAGAAAAATATTATAAGAAATAATCCATTTGAGTCGGCCTTCAATGCTCTGACTTTGATAAAAATATTGTTCTTTGAAATATTCAACTGATATTTAGCTGGCTTAAAGATGTAGAACTTGCCTGTTTATCATTGCCAAAATATCCGGTTTGTATATATTGATAGCACCGAGTCATAATTGTTGCTAATGTCGGGTCATGATTGTTGCAGACACCGGGTTAATCTGGTCTACTCAAAACTGAGAATTTGAAGATTTTTCTCCCTTATATGCATATCACCTATAGCCCCCAAGTGCCGGGTTGTCATGCTTGCAGCAACCTGGGACTTGTAATTGCCTTATGCTCATAAAACTTCAACCAGTGTAGCCCCCAAGGTCCGGGTCATTATGCAATAATGAGCAGGGACTTTGTAAATATGATCATGTAGACTTGAGCAGCAACGTGTAGCCCCCAAGGGCCGGCTCAGTAAGATAATGCTGAGCTGGGACTTTGTATATAATTCATTGATAATAAAATCATATGATGTAATCTCCACCATGGGGCTTGAACCCACGTCCATAAGGTTAAGAGCTTTGTAGACTACCAACTGAGTAGTGGATCTTTCAATATAATGGACAGAGGCTTGTGTACCTTGAATTTTTGACAGGAACAATTGGTAGCCCCCAGGGTTGGCTCATTACAATGTGATGAGTCAGGTCTTCAATAAGTTGAGCAAAAAAAACCTTTGCATTAGCCCCCAAGTGCCATGGTGCATGTTGGCGGTGACATGGGACTTGCATATTTGATATAATCTCAATCTGAATAATGTAGCCCCCAAGTGCCGGGTCGTAAGCCTGCAACGACTCAGGACTATTCCTTCCATTATAGAATAAATCATATCCATTGATAAAATAATAGCCATTGCGCTAAAGCGACTATGAATACCTTATCTGTTGACAAATAAATCCGGAGTTTAAATACCCGGTGGCTCTTGGCCGATGGCGATTTTATACGCCTCCATTGTAAGCCGGAATTTTTATAACCCGACGGCTTATAGACTTTGAGAAAATCCAAAAGGGATAATCATTTTGAAGCATCAATTTTAATGCTAAGCTTGGACTTAAGCATTTATATAAGTCATAGTTCTGCAAATTCTGCACCAAGTTTCAACAACATATGCCCTGGCAACTTAACGTCAAAGTCAGGGCGGGTAACAACCCAAACATAATAGTCTTTATGCAATTATGGAAAAGACTAGGATTAAGGCCATTCAAGCCTGAACATACTGGCGACTTAACATCAAAAGCCAGGGCGGTCCAACCTCGCATATTTATATAATCAAAAAAACATACCTGTAGAAATTGGCTCATACTGTCGGCTTACATCGCCGTATCCAATAAGGGAAATAATCCAATGATTGATAAGCGCATGATTAAAATGGCGCAATCCAAAATAGATCGGCGACTTAAAGTCCATAGCCAGGGCCGGTTTAAACATAATCATGTATAAACAATATCATACCTGTGATATTGAATCATACTGTCGGTTTATGATACCTGTGCAGTAAGGGTGATAACCCAATCTTTAGAAGCCAAGACTTCCAAATGTTTGATGATTTTCATATGTTGGCGACTTATCATCCAAAGTTGGGCCAGGTTAAATAGAAACCACACATATATTCTTCAGATATGAGCAAAAAGTCTCAAGACAAAACCAAAGATTGTTCAAAAAACTTAAGCAAAATAGAAAGAAAAATTTGTGGCTTCTGATTCGAATACGATCAGTAAACCATTCCAAAGGGGTTAAGCTAGGATTCGAATACGATCACGTGGCTTTGGCATTGCGCCGATCAAGAGGTTACCGACAGCTATGTTATCTTTGGTTCGAATACGACATATGTTTGAACAGGAAGCCCCCAAATGACCTTGAGAGTTTTTCAACGACTCTGATTTGAATATGATCAAATTCAGACCCAAAAAGGGTTAAGATATGATTCGAATACGATCAAGAAGCCCCCTAGTGGGTTTGGCATTGCGCCGATCAAGAGGGTACCTACATCTATGTTCTCTTTGGTTCGAATACGACCTATGTTTGAACAGGAAGCCCCCAAATGACCATTGAAGCAGGGTACCTATGTTTGAGTTCTGCTTTGCAATAGACTCTCTTTTGTCCCTTTAATTTTTTCTGAGAACTCGATCTTAGCGAGAGATAAATTCTTCTTGAACTGGGGTTTTAAACCGGATATTGAGAGCTTCAAAACCTTGTGAGAGACAAATTTCCCTTGAACCGGATTTTAAACCGGAATTCTTCATTTGAACTGGAAATTTTTTGACGGCCTTTAAACTGGGAACATTTATTGAGCTATGTCCATGTAGCCCCCGAGTCTTTAAGACGACTCAATGAGTTGGCTCAAGATTCTCGATAGTTGACCGTGATATAGACCAATTTGAATCCTGCATTGAAGAACTTGCAAGCCAAAGTAATCGCTCTTTAAAAAAAATATAGAAATATACTGGATGGATTTCACCTGATATATCAGGCCAGAAATTATCCACCGTGGAGTTGACGATCACCATGGTGAAGTTGAAATCAACCACGGGTGAGCCGGCTGCGGCGTTGTCAGCTAGCGCGGACGGGCGGGTCAATCGTAGGCGCGATAAGCCGCACAAACGGCGAGTCAATCGCGGGCGCGGTTCCGGCGAGTTGATATAGATCAAATTGTACAGACGACGTCTTGCGCACACCCGTTCAACAGCAGGTGGGTGCGGTTGCTGGTGCACGATGACGTTAATCCACACTTCATAGGCACATTATGGCACCACCTTTGTAACGAATCCTTGTCTGCACAAAATATATTGCGGACCAGAGTAATTGGTCTCAAACAATTTAATACGTACTAATTAAAATACACAGAAAGGATAGCACCTAGTATTATTTGTCGGATGAACGCGGATAGTAGGGATAAAAACATGTTCTGATGCGGACCTAGTGCCATAGCCCATGTTCCTCTGCCCACTATTGGTTTTCATGTGCAGACGCAGTAGTTTTCTAGTTCAGATAACCAGAGAAATAGTACCATGCTGTAGTCGCCTGTGTTTTTCCTTGAACAACATGGTCGGCCTTACACAGTATATTTTTTCTTCTTGGAATTGCTTTTGTGCAGGCGTTGGCTGTTGCTTCCCCTCTTCCGTCCTGACAAATATTTGGATGTATGTAATACTAATGATACTTTGATATTATCTCCTCATCAGGTAAAAGATCATTTGGACCTGTACTAGTCTACTAGATGAATTGTACACCTGGACCTCCGGTGAGATGTTCATGTATTGTACTCTTTTGTAATCAACTCCAATGTTGGGGCTGCGACTGGTTTGATCACTCCTTGTACGCGTGTGCCGTCGTCTTTTGTAAATAAGCTGGAGCTGCTCTCCTTTCCATTGTAACTGAATTCAGCCTTGTTAACTACAAAGATGCTCCAGTCCCAGCCATTGATGCGGGCGGCAGCAGTCATTTACACCAAGCGATGCATGCTCGATGGGTGCGTGTCTTTCAATGAGTAATGCCTAGACGGACAGTGATGCAAAGTCGAACCAACGAGCGGGCGGCTCACGGCATAGGAGCGAAGTTGAAAATGCGACTCAAGGCCGGCCACAGTTTGGGAGCAGCAAGGGGTTGAGGCGATTTGGCAGTGGTTTGAAAAGGCCCTCGGCGATGTGGAGTCCGGCGGGTCACAGTAGTGGTGACTCAGCGCGTGTCGGCGGCGGCGGCTTACAGCGAGGCGGATGACGGCTCACTCCACAACGACGGGTTGAGATGAGGCAACGGGGGTGCGGATGCGGAGGCATGCAGGGCGGCCTTCCGCAGCGGCATCAGAAACCAGCTCGGTGCGGCAGAATGCAACCCGCAACAGAAAATGACACGGCCGTCTTGGCACGGGTGCAGTCGTGGTGGCTTGAGGCACGCTGAGGTGGCAGAAGCGGCAAAGTGCGGCTGAGCCGGCGGCGGGTCGGAAAGCACTGGAGCAGCAGGGGCCGTGGCCGAACAACAGTTGGAGGCGTGCCTGGAGATGGCGATTCAGAGACGAAAACGGTGACCGAGTCCAAGTCCGTGGCCTCATCCACTTCCGTTGATGGCTGCTTAGAGATAAAAATTGAATCCGTATTGACCAATGCATGTAAGATGTGCGGTGATAGCTTGCCCCTGATGGATCTTCCTCGTCCTTACGTGCGACACCTTATCTGCTTCCCTTTATTTTTATGCTTTTTCGAGGTGCCAGCTGTCGGTGTCAAAACCAGCGGATCTCGGGTAGGGGGTCCCGAACTGTGCGTCCAAGGTTGATGTTAATAGAAGGCGAGAGACACGATGTTTACCCAGGTTTGGGCCCTCTCTATGGAGGTAATACCCTACTTCCTGCTTGATTGATCTTGATGAATATGAGTATTACAAGAGTTGATCTACCACGAGATCGTAATGGCTAAAACCCTAGAAGTCTAGCCTGTATGATTATGATTGCCCCTACGGACTAAGACCTCTGGTTTATATAGACACTAGAGGGGACTAGGGTTGTACAAAGTCGATTATCGAGAAAGGAATCTACATATCCGAATGCCAAGCTTGCCATCCACGCAAAGGAGAGCCCATCCGGACACGGGAAGATGTCTTCTGTCTTGTGTCTTCATAGTCCATCAGTTTGGCCCACATCACATAGACTGGACGGTCGAGGACCTCTTAATCCAGGACTCCCTCAGTAGCCCCTGAACCAGGCTTCAATGAGGAGGTGTCCGGCATGCAGATTGTCTTCAACATTACAAGGCGGGTTCCTACTCTGAATACTCCAAAGCATCCTTCGAATACAGAAAACGTGTTCGGCTCTGCAAAACAAATACCACACACAACCGCAGAGAGTATAGTATTTCACGAGTCCAATCTGCTGACAACTTTTTGTAGCGTGACATCATGTCGCCGCCTGGCCATTATTCGAACCGTTTTTTAGACTGCCGCACCATATTTCGAGATACGGTTTCATTGGCACATCTTGTCAAAGTAGAGACCGTGTCCCCTTATTGCGGGATTCTCATCAATACGAGCGTGGATAACCCAACTGTCCTGTTGGCATGATTCCTTGGGAATAAGCAGGTTTTAAGGCCCAGGAGGGGGAGGTTGATATGCATCGCCTTTATAAAGGGACTAAGACCCGTCTTTTCTCCTTTACGCCAACCCTTTCCTCAACTTCTCCCACCTTGATTTCCAGCACCCAAGGTTCCATTTAATCGCCTCGCGCTTCCCAGTCATGTTCGGACCCAGCCCTCAAGGCCGGTGGGTGGCTTCCTCCGTCACGGAGGAGGACATCGCGAAGCTCCTGGAGGCAATATACCCGACCGCGGAAATCCCCCACAGGCTTCCTGCTCAAGGTCAGGTTATTCCTACCCACAGATCCGGCGAGAGGGTAGTATTCATCTCCCACTTCCTCCAAGGGCTAGGGTTCGCTCTTCATCCCTTCGTTCGAGGGCTCATGTTCTATTACGGGCTAGATTTTCACGATCTAGGTCCAGACTCCTTTCTTCACATCTCGTCATTCATTATTGTGTGCAAGGCCTTCCTTCGTATTTCCCCACACTTCGGCTTGTGGCTCAAGACCTTTAATGTGAAGCCGAAGGTAGTCGACGGGAAACAAGCGGAGTGCGGTGGTGCTGCAGTGAGCAAACTCACCAATACTCCTTGGCCAAAGAGCTCCTTCACAGAAACTTCCGACCTATGGCATCACTGAGCCCTGTGGTACCAAGTGGGCAGCAACACATGTGTTCCGATCTGGCCCTTTGCCACAGTTTGCATCATGGATTAATAAGGGGCTGGATGATACGTCTCCAACATATCTATAATTTTTGATTGTTCCATGCTATTATATTACCCCTTTTGGATTTTTATGGGCTTTATTTTACACATTTATATCATTTTTGGGACTAACCTACTAACCGGAGGCCCAGCCCGTATTGCTGTTTTTTTTGCCTATTTCAGTATTTTGAAGAAAAGGAATATCAACCGGAGTCCAAATGGAATGTAACCTTCGGGGCGTGATTTTTGGAATGAACGTGATCCAGAGGACTTGGAGTGCAAGTCAAGAAGCAGCCGAGGCGGCCACGAGACAGGAGGGTGCACCCACCCCCTCTGGGCGCGCCCCCTATCTCGTGGGCCCCTCGGGCGGCCACCGTCGTACTTCTTCCTCCTATGTAACCCTACGTACCTCAAAAACATCCAGGGAGCCAATGAAACACAATTTCCACCACCATAACCTTTTGTATCCGCGAGATCCCATCTTGGAGCCTTCGCCGACGCTCCGCCGGAAGGGGAATCGACCACAAAGGGCTTCTACATCGACACCATAGCCCCTCCGATGAGTTGTGATTAGTTTACCACAGACCTTCGGGTCCATAGTTATTAGCTAGATGGCTTCTTCTCTCTTTTTGGATCTCAATACAATGTTCTCCCCCTCTCTTGTGGAGATCTATTCGAAATAAACTCTTTTTGCGGTGTGTTTGTCGAGATCCGATGAATTGTGGGTTTATGATCAAGTTTATCTATGAGAAATATTCGAATCTCCTCTGAATTCTTTTATGTATGATTGAGTTGTCTTTGCAAGTCTCTTCGAATTATCAGTTCGGTTTGGCCTACTAGATTGATCTTTCTTGCCATGGGATAAGTGCTTAGCTTTGGGTTCAATCTTGCGGTGTCCTTACCAAGTGACAGAAAGGGTTGCAAGGCACGTATTGTATTGTTGCCATCGAGGATAAAAAGATGGGGTTTATATCATATTGCATGAGTTTATCCCTCCACATCATGTCATCTTGCTTAATGCGTTACTCTATTCTTTATGAACTTAATACTCTAGATACAGGTAGGAGTCGGTCGATGTGTGGAGTAATAGTAGTAGATGCGGGCAGGAGTCGGTCTACTTGTTGCGGACGTGATGCCTATATACATGATCATGCATAGATAATCTCATAATTATTCGCTTTTCTATCAATTGCTCGACAGTAATTTGTTCACCCACCGTAATACTTATGCTATCTTGAGAGAAGCCTCTAGTGAAACCTATGGCCCCCGGGTCTATCTTTTATAATATAAGCTTTCAATCTACTTTTATTTGCATCTTTACTTTTTGCATCTATATTACACAATACCAAAAATATATTTATCTTATCATACTATCTCTATCAGATCTCACCTTCGCAAGTGGTCGTGAAGGGATTGACAACCCCTTTATTGCGTTGATTGCGAGTTATTTGTTTGTTTGTGTAGGTGCGTGGGACTTTTGAGGAGCCTCCTACTGGATTGATACCTTGGTTCTCAAAAACTGAGGGAAATACTTATGCTACTATTGCTGCATCACCCTTTCCTCTTCAAGGAAAACCAACGCAAGCTCAAGACGTAGCAAGAAGGATTTCTGGCGACGTTGCCGGGGAGGTCTTCGCTCAAGTCAAGACATACCAAGTACCCATCACAAACCAGTCTCCCTTGCATTTACATTATTTGCCATTTGCCTCTCGGTTTCCTCTCCCCCACTTCACCCTTGCCGTTTTATTCGCCCTCTCTTTCCCAATCTCCTCCTCTCTCTTTCGCTTGCCTTTTTTGTTTGCTCGTGTGTTATATCGTTTACCTTGTCATTATGGCTAGTCCGCCTATCCTTGTTATTACTCCCGAACATGAAATTCTCAATTTTAAGCAAAGGGAGGGAGAAAATTTAAAAGATGCTTGGCATAGAATTTGCAATGCTCAAAATAGATCCACTAGGAAGCTTTCTACTTCCGTTCTTCTCCGCAACTTTTATGTAGGCATTACTCCTTGGAATAGATGTGTTCTTGATACTGTTGCCGGAGGGGATTTATTGAGTAGCCATACATTTGATGCTTATAGTGCTATGTTAGATTTGTTTGGTCCACCACCTCTTTTGGTCAATGGAACTATTTTAACTTTAGAGCACGCTATGCAACAAATTGGTATTATTGAAAATAAAGTTGCTACTGTTGAGTTGAAAATGTGGATAAAAAGATCCATAATCACATTACCCAATATGGATCTAGGGTTGGAGTTACTTTGAAAAATATTAAAGAGAAAGAACCTATAGTTAATGAAAAAATAGATCTAGATTCTGCAAGAATCGGTAAACTTGAGGATATCATTACCAACTTAGGTTCTGCGTTTTCTTCCATGAAAAACATTCCAAAACCCCCTACCAAGAATGCCAAGTTTATTTATGTTCCTAAAAATAAGGGTGAATCTTGTAGTAAGGGAGACACGGATCTCAAATCCATAAGTGTTCATCCCAATTGTCTCTCCATCATTAAAGAACCTTTTGCTACAAACGAATTTCTTGAATTTTTGCCTAAAGGTTTAGTCATTGCTAAAAAGGGAGAAACGCCTAAAGATTATAAGTGCTGTATTGAGGAATTGAGTGCCAAAGATGGCACTACTTAGATCTATCTTCGCTTTTATGCCTAGCTAGGGGCGTTAAACGATAGCGCTAGTTGGGAGGCAACCCAATTTATTTGTGTTTTTTGTTTTTGTTCCTGTTTAGTAATAAATTTTGCATCTACCTTCTGTTTAGATGTGTTTTTATCTTTTAATTAGTGTTTGCGCCAAGTAGAACCTATAGGATAACCTATGATGATAGTTGATTTGATTCTGCTGAAAAACAGAAACTTTGCACGCACGAAATTAGTTTTTTAAATCACAGAAACGTGCTTTTGGGTTGATTCTTTTTTCTTCTGATCAATAGAGAATGTTTCCAGGACTTCCTATTTTGGTAGGACTTTTAGAGTTTTAGAAGTTTGCGTTAGTTACAGATTGCTACATACTGTTCTATTTTTGACAGATTCTGTTTTTCGTGTGTTGTTTGCTTATTTTGATGCATCTATGGCTAGTAAAATAGTTTATAAACCATAGAGAACTTGGAATACAGTAGGTTTAACACCAAAATAAATAAATAATGAGTTCATTACAGTACCTTATGTGGTGGTTTTGTTTTCTTTCACTAATGGAGGTTATAAGATTTCCTCTTGAGTTTTGTGTTGTGAAGTTTTCAAGTTTTGGGTAGAGCATTGATGGACTATGGAATAAGGAGTGGCAAGAGCCTAAGCTTGGGGATGCCCATTGCACCCCAAGATATTCAAGGATAGCCAAAAGCCTAAGCTTGGGGATGCCCCGGGAAGGCATCCTCTCTTTCGTCTTCATTCATTGGTAACTTTACTTGGAGCTATATTTTTATTCGCCACATGATATGTGTTTTGCTTGGAGCGTCGTGTATTATATTAGTCTTTGCTTTTTAGTTCACCACAATCTTCCTTGTTGTACACACTTTTTGGGAGAAGCCTACTTGATTAGAATTTGCTAGAATACTCTATGTGCTTCACTTATAACTTTTGAGCTTGATAGTTTTTGCTCTAGTGCTTCACCTACATCTTTTAGAGCACGGCGGTGGCTTAATTTTGAAGAAATTGCTAGTCTCTCATGCATAACTTATATTATTTTGAGAGTCTTTTAGAACAGCATGGTATTTGCTATGGTTACAAGTTTGGTCCTAGAATGATGAGCATCCAAGTTGGGCATAATAAAAACTATCATAGGAAGTGAATTGGATGCTATGATCAATTTGATGCTTGATAATTGTTTTGAGATATAAAGGTAGTAATGTTAGGGTCATGCTAGTGGGTAATTATGAAATGGATAAATACTTTTTTTGAAGTTGGCAAGTCCCGTAGCATGGACGTATGGTAAAAGTTGTGTGACAAATTTGTTGCATGAGGTGCTCTTTTGATTATCTTCCTTATGAGTGGCTGTCGGGGACGAGCGATGGTCTTTTCCTACCAATCTATCCCTCTTGGGGCATGCATAGTAGTACTTTGCTTCGAGGGCTAAGTAGACTTTTGCAATAAGTATATGAGTTCTTTATGACTAATGTGAGTCCATGGATATACGCACACTCATCCTTCCACTTTGCTAGCCTTTATTACACCGCACAACTTTCGCCGGTATCAATCATTATTTACCTTCCTCAAAACAGCCACCATACCTACCTATTATGGCATTTCCATAGCCATTCTGAGATATATTGTCATGCAACTTTCCACCGTTCCGTTTATTACGACACGTTCCATTATTGTCATATTGCTCTTTGCATGATCATGTAGTTGACATCATATTTGTGGCAAGGCCACCTTCATAATTTTCATACATGTCGCTCTTGATTCATTGCATATCCCGGTACACCGCCGGAGGCATTCATATAGAGTCATATCTTGTTCTAGCTTTGAGTTGTAATTCTTGAGTTGTAAATCCATAAAAGTGTGATGATCTTCACTGTTAGAGCATTGTCTCAGTGAGGAAAGGATGATGAAGACTATGATTCCCCCACAAGTCGGGATGAGACTTCGGACTTTACAAAAAGAAAAAAAACAGAAAGGCCAAAAAAAAGAGAAAGGCCAAAGAAAAAAAGGAAAAGAAAAAAAAAAGAAAAATAAAATAAAATGAGAGAACAAGAGAGAAGGGACAATGCTACTATCTCTTTTTCCACACTTGTGCTTCAAAATAGCACCATGATCTTCATGATAGAGAGTCTCCTATGTTGTCACTTTCATATACTAAGTGGGAATTTTTCATTATAGAACTTGGCTTGTATATTCGGCTTCCTCAAAATGCCCTAGGTCTTCGTGAGCAAGCGAGTTGGATGCACACCCACTTAGTTTCTTTTGTTGAGCTTTCATATATTTATAGCTCTGCATCCGTTGCATGGCAATCCCTACTCACTCACATTGATATCTATTGATGGGCATCTCCATAGCCCATTGATACGCCTAGTTGATGTGAGACTATCTTCTCCCTCTTTTTGTCCTCACAACCACCACCTTATACCACCTTAGTGCTATGTCCATGGCTTACGCTCGTGTATTGCGTAAGAGTTGAAAAAAAGCTGAAGGGCGTTAAAAAGTATGAAACAATTGCTCGGCTCGTCATCGGGGTTGTGCATGATGGGAGTATTTTGTGTAATGAAAATGAAGCATGGCCTAGCTATATGATTTTGTAGGGATAAGCTTTCTTTGGGTATGCTATTTTGATAGGACATGATTATTTGTAGTATGCTTTGAAGCATTATTATTTTTATGTTTTATAAGCTTTTATCTTGAATCATTTGGATCTGAACATTCATGCCACAATAAAGAAAATTACATTGAGAATTATGCTAGGTAGCATTCCACATCAAAAATTCTGTTTTTATCATTTACCTACTCGAGGACGAGAAGGAATTAAGCTTGGGGATGCTTGATACGTCTCCAACGTATCTATAATTCTTGATTGTTTCATGCTATTATATTACCCCTTTTGGATGTTTATGGGCTTTATTTTACACATTTATATCATTTTTGCGACTAACCTACTAACCGGAGGCCCAGCCCGTATTGCTGTTTTTTTGCCTATTTCAGTATTTGGAAGAAAAGGAATATCAAATGGAGTCCAAACGGAATGGAACCTTCGGGAGCGTGATTTTTGGAACGAACATGATCCAGAGGACTTGGAGTGCAAGTCAAGAAGCAACCGAGGTGGCCACGAGACAGGAGGGCGCGCCCACCCCCTCTAGGCGCGCCCCCTATCTCGTGGGCCCCTCGGGCGGCCACGGACGTACTTCTTCCTCCTATATAAGCCTATGTACCCCGAAAACATCCAGGGAGCCAACGAAACACAATTTCCACCACCGTAACCTTCTGTATTCGCGACATCCCATCTTGGAGCCTTCACCGGCGCTCCACCGGAGGGGGAATCGACCATGGAGGGCTTCTACATCAACACCATAACCCCTCTGATGAGTTGTGAGTAGTTTACCACAGACCTTCGGGTCCATAGTTATTAGCTAGATGGCTTCTTCTCTCTTTTTGGATCTCAATACAATGTTCTCTCCCTCTCTTGTGGAGATCTATTCAATGTAAACTCTTTTTGCGGTGTGTTTGTCGAGATCCGATGAATTGTGGGTTTATGATCAAGTTTATCTATGAGAAATATTTGAATCTCCTCTGAATTCTTTTATGTATGATTGAGTTATCTTTGCAAGTCTCTTCGAATTATCAGTTTGGTTTGGCCTACTAGATTGATCTTTCTTGCCATGGGAGAAGTGCTTAGCTTTGGGTTCAATCTTGCGGTGTCCTTACCCAGTGACAGAAAGGGTTGCAAGGCACGTATTGTATTGTTGCCATCGAGGATAAAAAGATGGGGTTTATATCATATTGCATGAGTTTATCCCTCTACATCATGTCATCTTGCTTAATGTGTTACTCTGTTCTTTATGATCTTATACTCGAGATGCAGGCAGGAGTCGGTCGATGTGTGGAGTAATAGTAGTAGATGCAGGCAGGAGTCGGTCTACTTGTTGCGGACGTGATGCCTATATACATGATCATGCCTAGATAATCTCATAATTATTCGCTTTTCTATCAATTGCTCGACAATAATTTGTTCACCCACCGTAATACTTATGCTATCTTGAGAGAAGCCTCTAGTGAAACCTATGCCCCCCGGGTCTATCTTTCATCATATAAGCTTTCAATCTACTTTTATTTGCATCTTTACTTTTTGCATCTATATTATAAAATACCAAAAATATATTTGTCTTATCAAACTATCTCTATCAGATCTCACTTTCGCAAGTGGCCGTGAAGGGATTGACAACCCCTTTATTGCGTTGGTTGCGAGTTCTTTGTTTGTTTGTGTAGGAGCGTGGGACTTTTGAAGAGCCTCCTACTGGATTGATACCTTGGTTCTCAAAAACTGAGGGAAATACTTACGCTACTATTGCTGCATCACCCTTTCCTCTTCAAGGAAAATCAATGCAAGCTCAAGTCATAGCACTGGACTGCTGATCAAATAATGAAGTGCGAACGCTTCAAAGCCGCATTTGGAGCCTCATTGAAAAGGACACCGGTCTTATCAACGTAATCCATGTAATGCTAGTCCGTCGGGTCCTACCATGCCAGTGATGGCCTCTTCGCATGTGGGAGTTCTATCCGGAAGGACCACGAACCCTTCAGAAGTTCTTCGGCACGACGCTTAGAGGAATGTGGAAATTATTCTTCGGGGCACAAAAGTAGTGGTCGGATACTACACAGGACATCAGCCTTGACTCCAACCATCCGGATACCTCGGTAAGCACTCGACTCCTGAACACAGCTTAGTTAATTCCTCATAACAATATACTGAGAAAACCATACTCGGCCAGGGCTGGATAAAAAAGGCGGAGAGAATTAGGTGTTTGGCTGTCACGCCCAATATGCGACCCTATCCAAAAGGAACTCGAAGGTCCCACCAAGGGTAGACCCGCATATTGGAACGCTTTTGCAAGGTGGATATCATTACATCAACATTACATAATAGATGGGGATACATATATAAGGCATGCAATGCCACACGAATACAAAATCATAATACATCAGAGCACCATCCGACTACGGATGAAACACAAACAGGAACTCAAACGACATCCACCCTGCTAGCCCAGGCTGCCGACCCGGAACCTATCCCCTGATCGAAGAAGAAGCAGAAGAAGAACTCAACGCAAGCAAGCATCGCTCTCGCGTCAAGATCATCGCAACCTGTACCTACAACTGTTGTTGTAGTAATCTGTGAGCCACGAGGACTCAGCAATCCCATTACCATGGGTATCAAGACTAGCAAAGCTTAATGGGAAAGGAAGGGGTAAAGTGGTGAGGTTGCAGCAGCGACTAAGCATATATGGTGGCTAACATACGCAAAAGAGAGCGAGAAGAGAAACAAGCGGAACAGTCGTCAACTAGTGATGATCAAGAGGTGATCCTGAACTCCTACTTACGTCAAACATAACACAGAAACCGTGTTCACTTCCCGGACTCCGCCGAGAAGAGACCATCATGGCTACTCACGCGGTTGATGCATTTTAATTCGGATCTGGTGTCAAGTGATCTACGACCGGACATTAACAAATTCCCATCTGCCACATAACTGCGGACACGGCTCTCGAAAGTTTAAACCCTACAGGGGTGTCCCAACTTAGCCCATGACAAGCTCTCGCGATCAACGAAGGAATAGACCTTCTCCCAGGAAGACCCGATCAGTCTCGGAATCCCGGTTTACAAGACATTTCGACAATGGTAAAACAAGACCAGCAAGACCGCCCGCTGTGCCGACAAATCCCGATAGGAGCTGCACATATATCGTTCTCAGGGCACACCGGATGAGCAAGACGTCGGGTTGGCATAGACCCTGGTTGCCCAGGGGGCGCCGGACATCGCTCGGTTCGGACCAGCACTTAGACAAGCACTGGCCCGGGGGCTAAAATAAAGATGACCCTCGGGTTGGCCGACCCAAGGGAAAGGGATAGGTGGTGGTGAGGCAAATGGTAAAACCAAGGTTGGGCCTTGCTGGACAAGTTTTATTCAAAGCGAACTGTCAGGGGGGTCCCATAAATCACCCGACCACGTTAGGAACGCAAAATCCGGGAACATAACACCGGTATGACGGAAACTAGGGCGGCAAGAGTGGAACAAAACACCAGGCATAAGTGAAAGTGCAACTAATCCCCAGGTGGTTTTGGTAATTAATAACAACATATATATCATTGAACTAATAACTTCTTGAGTATCATTTGAAAGTTCGTGATATGGGTATGGCAATGATTGATGATGTGGACCCTCAAAATGCTAAGGAAAACATTGGCAAAAGCTCAAGACTCTATTTTTGGTTTAGTGATCCAAGGTCACATTGAGTCTATAGGAAAGCCAATACTATTAAAAGGGGATGAGGTTATGATGATGATCTGGTTGCTCAAAGTGCTTAGTGATCTATCTCCCAAACTATCAGCAATCTTTCATTCCAACATATACTCATAAGTAATCTCGGTCCCACCGATTCCATAAACTCAGTCACACCAAGATGAACCACCTCAGCCATATACCCAAACCCTAGTAATTTGGATTTTCCGATTCCAAACTCGGTCTCACGAAACTAGTGTTGCCAAGCTTCAGAACATACGTCATCATATCGGTGTCACCGAGATGATAAAGTCGATCCCACCGAGATTGGCAAACCCTAGTCTTTGGAAGAATTGGACTAACCGAGATTGTATTTTCGGTCCCACGAAAATCCCAACGTTCACAAGATTTGAACTTTCGGTCTCACCGAGTTGTCAACTTCGGTCCGACCGAGATTGGTCAAATGTGTGTAGCAGTTGGATTTTGTGTGGAGGCTATAAATACCCTCCACCTCCTCTTCATTCGTGGAGAGAGCCATCGAAAGAACTACCACTCCTACCTTACATTTCGAGAAGAAAACTACCTACCCTTGTGTTGAGATCAAGTTGCTCCACTCCCAACATATGAAACTTGATTTCTAGCCTTCCCAAGTTGCTTTCCACTCAATTCCTTCTTCCACCACAGCCAAATCGGTGAGGAGAGTTGAGTGTTGGGGAGATTATCATTTGAAGCACAAGAGCAAGGAGTTCATCATCACCAACACCATCTATTACCTTTTGGAGGTGGTGCCTCCTAGATTGGTTAGGTGTCGCTTGGGAGCCTCCGTCAAGATGTGGAGTTGAACCAAGAAGTTTGTAAGGGCAAGGAGATCGCCTACTTCGTGAAGATCTACCCGAGTAAGGCTAGTCCTCCGTGGGCGTATGCCATGATGGCATAGACAAGGTTGCTTCTTCGTGGACCCTTCGTGGGTGGAGCCCTCCGTGGACTCTCGCATGGCCGTTACCCTCCGTGGGTTGAAGTCTCCATCAGCGTGGATTGACGATAGCACCACCTATCGGAACCACGAGAAAAATCTCCGTGTCTCCAAATTGCGTTTGCTCTTCTCCACCTCTATTTACTACATGTGCAATTTACTTTCCGCTGCCATTACTCTAGAATTGCATGTGTAGGGTGATACTTGACTTGATCATCATTGTGAACTTGCTAAAAACTTGTCCTAATCAAAAGGCTAAACTTTTAAATTGTCAAGTAGTCTAATCACCCCCCCTCTAGACATACTTTCGATCCTACAAGTGGTATCAGAGCTTTGGTCTCCATTGGATTGGTTTCCATTGCATTGGACTCCATAAGCTTGGTTTCACAACCTAGGAGAGTATGGCGTCTAGTGAGGGTAATTTTAAGAGAGATCCTTACTTTGATGGTTCAAATTTTGCTAGTTGGAAGCATAAAATGAAAATGCATATTCTTGGACATAACCCCGCCACATGGGGCATTATTTGTGTTGGCTTGCAAGGTGAGTTCTTGAGGAAGGAAAAGTTCCGGATCGCGAAGCTACTGTGGATGAAGCTGCGGATGTTGTAGAACAATGCTCAAGCTTGTGACATTCTCTTCAATGCTTTGTGTCGAGGAGTTCAACAAGATCAGCCATCTTGAGAATGCAAAAGAGATTTGGGATACTTTGGTGAAATGCACGAAGGTACCGAGTCCGTGAAGGAATCAAAGCTAGATGTTCTTCAAGGTCAACTTGACAAGTTCAAGATGAAGGAAGGTGAAGGAGTCGCTGAAATGTACTCTAGGCTTGCTCTCATCACAAATGAGATTGCCGGCTTAGGAAGCGAAGAAATGACCGACCGATTCATCATCAAGAAGATTCTCAGAGCTTTGGATGGAAAGTATGACACCGTGTGCACTTTGATCCAAATGATGCCAAACTACAAGAATCTCAAGCCTACCGAAGTCATTGGAAGAATTGTTGCTCATGAGATGACACTTAAAGATAAGGAAGAGCTTCACAACAAGTCAAGTGGTGCTTACAAAGCTACAGTTGAAGCTCCCACAACCTCAAGTGACAAGCTAGTTTCCAATGAGGAGATAAGCCTAATGGTGAAGAACTTCAACAAATTCTACAAGAGTAGAAGCAAAGAAAGAAGCTCAAAGTCTAGATCATATGATGAAAAGAGATCTTCTAGTCGTGATCGAAACTGCTACAATTGTGGAAGACCCGGACACTACTCAAATGAGTGTTCGACTCCCCACAAGAGAAGAGAAGAATCTCCAAGAAGAAGAAGGTCAAGAGAAGAGTCACCTCGGAAAGAGAGAAGGAGTAGAGATGATCGTTATGAACGAAGATCCTCTCGGAGAAGCAAGGATTCGGAAAGGAAAGACAAGTCATCAAGGAGCTACACAAGAAGAAAACATCAAGCTCACGTAGGTGAATGGGTCTCCGGCTCCGACTCCGACAATCACTCGAAAGAAGCTATCACTCCAACTCGAATCTGATCAAGATGAAGGTGTTGTCGGTCTTGCTCTCGTATCCTCCAACTCCAACTCCTATGACTTATTTGATTCACCAAATGAGGGAATTGGAAGATGCTTCATGGCTAAAGGCCCCAAGGTATCACACCCTGAATTCATTGACTTTGATAGTGATGAGGATGACTTGCTTGGTGAAGATGAGCTTTTACATGATAAATCTAGTGAGCCTAGTAATGATGAACATGCTAGTAGTCTTTATAGTCGAGAAGAGTCGAATGACAATGCTATGAAGGAGATTGAGCGTCTAACTAAAGAACTAAACACTCTTAAGTTAGCTCATGAAACAACTCAAGAAGATCATAGAGAGCTCCTAAGATCTCATGAGAAGCTACGCTCGAGAAGCTCAATCTAGAGCAAGAACATGAGTTTCTAAAAGCTATCAATGACGATCTTGAAAGAAGAGTTCTTCATATCTTGCCAAACGACTTCTCTTGTCTAATTTCTTGCCACCTATTAAAACTAAGCATGACAAGCATAAGAAAAATTCTTCATCTAGTAGTAACTATAATCATGCTAAATCAAATGTTGTTACTTCTAGTAATTCTCTTGATTCCACTAACAATGTTTCAAGCCAAGTTACACTTGAGCAAGAAAATAGTTTATTGAAAGGGATTATAGAGAAAGGTGTCTACAAGAGCCTTGCCGGAAGCAAGAACTTTGAGGAAATTGTCCGCAAGCAAGGAAGGCACCGGAAGAATCAAGGAATTGGTTTTGAGCGAAAGTTCAACATCGAGGGTGTTGAATGGGAAGAAGGTCAATATCCCACTCCAAAGTTTGTTTCTCAAAAGGAGAAGTATGATCCTACTTCTTCCAATGTGGAACAAGCTCAAGATGACCTTCCACCACAAGACCACAAGCTAAAAGGCAAGGACAAGCTTCAAGAGGAGATTGATGCATTTATTGAAGCACCCAAGGCCATGGTCAAGTGGGTTCCCAAGGAAACTTCAAGTTCTACTTCGTCAAGCTCAACTACTACCCCAAGGATTCCCATCAAGATGATGTGGATCCGAAGAAGAAGAACTAGAGAGTTCTTGAGGGTGACTCCGCCAACATACTTCACTCACATTCATTTTGGCAAGAACTTGTGCAATCAACTTCCACATCTTGCACTAGTTCATGGAGTCACAAACCCTCTTGTTGGTAAGTCAAGGGACAAGGTAATCATTGCTTTCATGGACATCATCTATTGTGTACTTCAATCTATGTCCATGGATATCCTTGTTTGTTCCTTGTGGGACTAACCCATGTAGGTATTGAAAGTGCCGAATCCAAAGGATTGCTCCCAACTCTTGATGATCTTCATCAACATTGAGCATCCACATCTTCAACATCTACATGAAGTCTTCTCGACAACCCAAGGTTAGTTTGACCCTTTAAAAGGGTTCTCACATCAAGGGGAGCTTTGCTCTAAAGAATTGAGCTAAAGCATCTTCAAATGATGTGAACACATTAATGCTTTATGTAAAAGTGGTAACCCCACTTGTGCTTAAGCGATGAGTATGACCTATGATCAAATGTTCTCATTTGACTCCTAAGTCAATATACTCATATATAGATGACCTAGTCATCGCCAAATTGTGTGATAGTAGCTAGTGTGATGTTTGTGCATGTTTGACACATATTTCATTTGCTATCTTATTGTGTGAGCATGTTGGATGCATGATTTTATCCATTCGAGGACATCCATTTGTTGCTTTGGTCTTTTTGGATATTTTCTTTTTGACCAAATGGATGGACAAGAATGCCTAAGTTCCTCCCCTAGCTATCTATGCTTTCTTGTCTCAAACTCTATTCATGCTTATATCACAAACTTTGGACAAGTCTTTTTCGGACAGACCGAGTGAGGAGCACTCGGAGCCACCGATCCGTCAAAAACTTAACTTCCAAAACCTTCTAAGTACTTTCGGTCAAACCAATCTACTCAAATCGGACAGACCGAAATCACTTGGATTGATCTAGGTTTTCACCTCGGTGAAACCGAGTTGCAAATTTCGGCGTGACCGAAGTGAGTAACTGCTTGCAGTTAACCATCTCGGTGCCACCGAGTTTTCCAACTCGGTCCCACCGACAGCTGAAGGGTATATATACCTGAGGGCAGCGCGCGTTGATTCCTTCTTTAAACGCCTCGCCCCAAACCCTCTGCTGCCGTCGCCGTGGTCTCCGGATCGTCTCCGTCGTCGCCTGTGCGCCCTCGCCGCAGGTCTCCGTCGCCGTCAACGGTCAATCTCTCCGTGCCGTTGCCGCCGTAGAGAAACTCCACCAAGTTAGGGTGAGTTTGATCCTCTCGTGTTCAACCTCTGATTCAATACACGATTGGTTTGCCCAGCTTCTTGCCACGTTTGAGATATTCCTATCCAGCAGATTAGTTCTTAGAACGAAATTCGAGTAAAAGTTTTAGGGTTAGGTTTCCGCCCAACACATCTCGGTGTGACCGATTCTACATTCTCAGACTGACCGATTTGGCCTCTGGCCATTGCACTGCACTCTTCGGTCCAACCGAGTTGTGCAAATCGGTCCGACCGAAATGAGGATTTAGTGAAACCCTAGTGTTCTCGGCTAGACCGAAACCCATTTCGGTCCAACCGAAAGTGGTGTGAATGGTTCTGTTTAGACACCTCGGATTCACTGAATTTTAGACTCGGTCTGACCGAAATGCATTCTATGAAAACCTAAAACTGAAATTTGAACTTATTCTTTTTGCAAAATCTTCTGCAGTTTGTGATAACTTTTCTATTCTGCCTATACCTAATCTATTCACAGGTTGTCAGCCATGTCAGATGCAAGTGACAGCCAGAACAGGTCTGAATCACCAGTTGAGATTCCAGAGGCAGGCACTAGTCCTGAAGCCAACAGCTTTTCTGATGATGGTGAGAGGAGCACACCAAGTGGTTTGCCTCCTGCTGCCACCAGGGCCAGGAAGAAGAGAAATTCTGATGAAGAGAATTCTGACTTTGTTGCTGAGGAAGAGATCACATCTAAGCCTAAGAGGAAAGTGGTTGCCAAAGACTATCAAGGGCAACAAACCAAGAAAGGCACCAGCAAAGTGAAGAAGTCCACAGTTGCTAAGAAGTTGAGCATGGAAGAAGAAACCTCCAGCAAGGTAAAGAAAACTTCCAAGAGGAAGAGGATTGTACATGATGAAGCAGCTGATGATGATTCAGATGAGGAAGCACCCCAGCCTCCTCAGAAGCCTAAGTTGATGGGAGATGCCATCAGGGCAGGAGCACCTACAAAGTCTAAGCCATCAGCTCCAGCAAAGGCAGCTCAAGCCAAGCCTGCTGCCAAGCCAAAGAAAACAGTGAGAAACATTCCTGCTTCAGAGAAGAAGAAGGACAATGTGCCACCAGCTGAGTCAGAAGATGAGGCACATGTATTGCTGAAACTCAGACAGAAACTGCCAGTCCACAATGATGCTCATCCTCGAGCTGAAAACATGAAGGAAAGGAAAGACAAAGGTCTCAGGCTATGGAGGCAAGTTGATCCATATGCCACAAGGAGAAGGACTGCTGTTGATTCAAGGTTCCACACCAGAGAGCAGCAAGATTTCTATGAGACTGTGCTCATGGACAAGAAGCCCATTGTTGCTGACACAAGATATGTTGACTGGGAATACATCAACAGTGAAGAGCACAGAGACTACTTTCCACATGTGCATGAGAGCTTCACTGCATGTGGAGTTGCAGAGTTCGTTGGTCAGAAGCTGACAGCTTGGAATGATGAGATGATCATGCAGTTCTATGCCACAGCTCATTTCTATCCAGATGGCAGAATTGTATGGATGACTGAAGGCCAGAGATTCTCTTCTACTGTTGAAGAGTGGGCTGCACTGCTGAATGCTCCAGTATCAAGAGATGATGATGTTGATGTCTATGGAATTCCCAAGAAAAATCATGAGTCTATGAAGAACATGTACAATGAGGTACCAACTAAAGATGTAGAGTTCTGGAAGCTCGGCTCAGTGTATCATCTTCAGGCAGGTCTCCCTACCACAAACACGATTCTAAGGCATACTTTGATGCCCAAGTCTGGAGATCATCGCATGATAAGAGGCTATTCTATCAACATGCTGCATATTCTAGATCAGAAGGCACCTTTCAAGGTGATGGACCTGATAGTTGAGACTATCAAGAGGACAATGCAGCACGAGAAGAGGTCATGTGGGTTTGCCCGCACATTCAGATGCTCATCAATGCCAAGTTTGGCACGGGCACCTACTTGTTGGATAGACCCCACTTGCCACTGCAGCCCTGAACATGAGGATAATGAAGTTGTGATGGTGAGGATGATCCACGTCTGTTGAAGGTCAAGCTAAGTCTGAAGCTGCCAAACAAGCTAAAGTTGAGAAGGAAGCAGAAGCAGCAGCAAGAAACCCAAGAGCGTTGGAGAACAGCTTCTTGAAGCTACCGGAGGATTAAACTACGCTGGCCAGCATAGTGCAGTCTCGGGAGAGTCTTGAGAGGATAGTTGAAGACAAGTTCCATGCTCTGGATGTCAAGCTGACTGAAGTGCAAGTCACCGTCAACAAGCTTGAGGCAGATATCGAGGAAGCCAAGAGGAGAAGGCAGAACTCATGAAGGAGATGGAAGGTGATTTAGTCGGGATGACTATGAGCAGCCTGCTCGAGTTCCCACAAGACCCAGATCATTTGCTATTCGATGGAGACACCGGGCTACTACATCAGCACCTCCCACAGCTCCATCGGTTCCAGCTCCAGCTCAGTGTCCACTCCTCCAGCTCCACAGACTTCAGCGAAGCCTTTGCAGATGCAGCTATCTCAACTCCATCAACCTGCAGGAGCCACCAGCAGAGTCCCTAGTGACGTTTAGCTCTATACCTTCGAACTTTTGGTAACTTGTTGCCAAAGGGGAGAAAGTGTATAGATCATAGGACTTCGAGAGAGAGTGCTCGTTCTTGCTCTTTCGTTTGCGGTTTTCTTTGAGATACTTTTGAGTTTTCGAGACATTCCGTGTGTTTGATACTACGTTTGCTCTACTTTGATGAGTGCTTGATCATACTATGCCTAATGTGTGCTTAATGCTTATCTTATGTTATTCATATCTTGTATGATCATTTATTCATGTCTTGGTGATTGGGTGCATGCTATTCATTCTTATCATTTTGTGCGCTCCACCGAGATGTATGTGACATGGAAGAGTGACCCATGATCCTAATCGATTGTGCATTTGCATTCAAGCATAAATCTTAAATAATGCACAAATTTAGGGGAGCTCTTGCTTATCACATACTTCTCAAAGCGACGATATTATTCATTGATTATATCATTTGTCGAAGCTTTGATCTATATGTTGTCATCAATTACCAAAAAGGGGGAGATTGAAAGTGCAACTAATCCCCAGGTGGTTTTGGTAATTAATAACAACATATATATCATTGAACTAATAACTTCTTGAGTATCATTTCAGAAAGTTCAGTGATATGGGTATGGCAATGGTGATGATGTGGACCCTCAAAATGCTAAGGAAAACATTGGCAAAAGCTCAAGACTCTATTTTTGGTTTAGTGATCCAAGGTCACATTGAGTCTATAGGAAAGCCAATACTATTAAAAGGGGATGAGGTTATGATGATGATCTGGTTGCTCAAAGTGCTTAGTGATCTATCTCCCAAACTATCAGCAATCTTTCATTCCAACATATACTCATAAGTAATCTCGGTCCCACCGATTCCATAAACTCAGTCACACCGAGATGAACCACCTCAGCCATATACCCAAACCCTAGTAATTTCGGATTTTCCGATTCCAAACTCGGTCTCACCAAAACTAGTGTTGCCAAGCTTCTGTAACCTTCTGTCATCATATCGGTGTCACCGAGATGATAAAGTCGGTCCCACCGAGATTGGCAAACCCTAGTCTTTGGAAGAATCGCACTAACCGAGATTGTATTTTCGGTCCCACCGAAAATCCCGACGTTCACAAGATTTGAACTTTCGGTCTCACCGAGTTGTCAACTTCGGTCTGACCGAGATTGGTCAAATGTGTGTAACGGTTGGATTTTGTGTGGAGGATATAAATACCCCTCCACCTCCTCTTCATTCGTGGAGAGAGCCATCAGAAAGAACTACCACTCCTACCTTACATTTCTGAGAAGAAAACTACCTACCCTTGTGTTGAGATCAAGTTGCTGCACTCCCAACATATGAAACTTGATTTCTAGCCTTCCCAAGTTGCTTTCCACTCAATTCCTTCTTCCACCACAGCCAAATCAGTGAGGAGAGTTGAGTGTTGGGGAGATTATCATTTGAAGCACAAGAGCAAGGAGTTCATCATCACCAACACCATCTATTACCTTTTGGAGGGTGGTGCCTCCTAGATTGGTTAGGTGTCGCTTGGGAGCCTCCGTCAAGATGTGGAGTTGAACCAAGAAGTTTGTAAGGGCAAGGAGATCGCCTACTTCGTGAAGATCTACCCCGAGTAAGGCTAGTCCTCCGTGGGCGTATGCCATGATGGCATAGACAAGGTTGCTTCTTCGTGGACCCTTCGTGGGTGGAGCCCTCCGTGGACTCTCGCAGCCGTTACCCTCCATGGGTTGAAGTCTCCATCAACGTGGATTGACGATAGCACCACCTATCGGAACCACGAGAAAAATCTCCGTGTCTCCAAATTGCGTTTGCTCTTCTCCACCTCTATTTACTACATGTGCAATTTACTTTCCGCTGCCATTACTCTAGAATTGCATGTGTAGGGTGATACTTGACTTGATCATCATTGTGAACTTGCTAAAAACTTGTCCTAATCAAAAGGCTAAACTTTTAAATTGTCAAGTAGTCTAATCACCCCCCCTCTAGACATACTTTTGATCCTACAATAAGGCCGAGCCTTCCACCCTTTACCAAATATATAGATGCATTAATAATATAAGAGATATTGTGATATCCCAACCAAAATCCTGTCCACCATGGAGAAATCTTCAACTTCACCTGCAACTAGCAACGCTATAAGAGGGGCTGAGGAAAGCGGTAACATAGCCAAACAACGGTTTGCTAGGAAGGGTGTCAAAGGTTAGAGGTTCATGGCAATTTGGGAGGCTTGAAGAGCAAATGATAGGTAACGCAGCATAGCGATAGAACGAAGCAACTAGCATAGCAATGATAGTAGTGAGATCCAGGGTAGCGGTCATCTTGCCTGAAATCCCGCAAGGAAGAAGAACGAGTCCATGAAGAAGATGAAGCCACGAAGACGAACCAAGCATAGACGAACGAATCCTCACGATCGCAACGAAACGGGAACTATCGAGAAGAAGTACACAACATGGTAAACACACCACACATAGGCAAAACAATATGCACAACAAGCATGATGCATGACAAAGCTACATGAAGCTACTCATGGCAAGAGATGATGCAAACAAGAACAACACATCAAGGCAAGTTTAAATGAGGACGGAAACAACATATAACAATTCCGGTAAGTCCT